>JADLZL010002289.1:0-137259 GCA_015844335.1 Chrysopogon serrulatus | reverse complement strand
ACAAACGCAAATCTTAGCCCCAACAAGCCACCCACCTGTTCAAACACAGGCTACGGCACCGGGCGCACCAGGACCCGCGTCTTGTCTCGCCCGCCCGAGCCCACAGACGGATCAGGCCTCGGACGGAAGCCGACTCTCCACCCGTCCCCGAGCCCCGGACGGCCTCGGGCGGGGCTGATTCTTCGCCCGCCCGAGCCTGCGGATCGGGCTACCGGACGGAAGCCGATTCTCCCACCCACCTCAGAGGCCCGGGGCGGACAGGCCTCGACGGGGCTGATTCTTCGCCCCGCCCGAGCCCCCCGGGCGGACAGGCCTCGGGCGAGCCGACTACCTGGGTCCGAGCCCCCATGCAGTTCCTGACAAAGTCGGCACCCCCCGAGTCAAACTAGGGCTCCACGATGTGACATATATCCACCGCCCGCCTTCCTACGTTGATCGCCGATGACGCTAGCCCCCGGGCGAGGGATGGGAGGCGTCCCTGGCACCTCTCGCGCCCCACGCCACGATTACACAATCCCTTTAAAGAGCGGCCATGCTCGCCATCAGGGCGACATGATGACTAACCTCGTAATGTCCCATCACGGGAAGTCCAAATACGGGCATGCCGCATCCCGGGAGGAATAAGCGCCACCGCCAAGACGGGCGGCCGAAGTCTTCCCAAGTGCCCCGACCCATCGTGCACCTGCATTCCCGAGAGCAGGCATTTAAGATGGCCCCGTGCGCTGTATCTCTACGCCGGCCACGCCCGTATCGACAACGATACCGCGGCCCTCGGGAGCCCGGACCGGGGTGAGTCAAAGCTACAGCAGGCCACGGTACCGGGCACGCTCATCATGACGCCCACGTTGAGACCCCGCAGAGGCGACGTCCCTCCTTCACCAAGAACGAGGAGCCGACTCCACGAGACGGCGCCCGCCATTAACCGATCGCGGGCGCCCGTACAAGACGAAACCACTGCCCCTCACCCGGGCCTCGGCACAAGGAGAGGGAGCCCCTAGGCCTCGGCGGGGATGAGGCGGCGCCCACCGCCGTCTTTCCAATTCAAATATCAGACAAAAAGCCCGTCCCTCCCCTTCTGGCTATAAAAGGGAGGGGACGGGGGCCCTTCCGGAGACAGGTGAATCCTAGGAAGCAAGTCAAGCAATCTCCTTGACAAGCAAACAAACACACACACACACTCATCTCACTCGAGACTTGGGGGAGCCTTCCCTCTCTCCACTTGCTTGTACACCTACCAATGTGCACCTTGGTGCGGGATAATACAAAACCTTCTTGTGTCCATCTTGCACACCATCCAGAGTTGGGAGCACGCCGCAAATTCACTCGTTGGTACTAGAACCACTAGTTTAGCACCGACGGCAGGTTGGCGCCAGCAGTGGGGTCTGCGGCGTGCTTTTTTCGCTTTCCTTCCCGCCAAAACTCGGAATGGCCTTAGCGACATTTCGGGCGGATTCCCAGCCCTAACTCCACTCCACTCCAACCGCTGGAGCCAGGGGACCCCGATCCGGTTTGGTGAGCTCGAGTTCGTGTCAACTGAGTCGATGCGACATGGAACTTCTCCGGCGGAATCCGGGGACCTCCTCGACCGAGCCGGTGGACCCACCTGACCCGTCGCGGGAGGCGCCGTGGCCTGCGTTCCCGCCCGGCCGCGACGGGCGCACCCACGCGCCCGGCGATGCGGAGGAGGACTTTGCGGCGTTATAGCTGGCGGCAGCGCCGCCATCGCCACCACCACCCATGACCATTTGCCTGGTCAACGCCGCTGCCACGTCGCAACGCACGCCTCCACCGCCCCGAGCCCGCAGGGGCGTCCACGCTGCCGGGCCGGGCGCCCACGGCGCCTCGGCGTGGGACATCCCCGATGGATCCATCCACGCCTATGAGGACCCGTTAGGTTAAGCAAGAGGAGCAGCGGCGCCACTTCGGGCGAAGCGCTACATCCACCCGATCCGGGCGCTACCTCGAGGACACGGAGCCTGGGTTCCTTCCTGAGCATGCCTTCCGCTTTCGGCTACCCGGCTCGACTCCCAGCACGACATGTGCGATCCGACTCGTGAATGCTTTCACGTGGGGATCGGGTGGCTCGGCGTGGCGGCAACAACAACGACGGCGGCGACCGGGGCGAGATCCCAAAGCCGCGGCCACGGAGCGACTCCCGCGGGCGCAACCCCGAGGACCTAAAACATCCAGCCTCCGGCAGGGGCCACAAACTCCGGCACATGGGGGCCTCCCGGGACCGGGACCCCAGCCACCGGCTACCCCCTCGAGAGGCCACGGCGTCCTACTATCGAACGGATTCGGGAGCTCGGGATGCTCGAAGGCCGACCTTGGCCTCGGCTACGACTGGGAGATAGAGCATCTGAGCATGCCCACCGTGCGGCACGCAATCCTAGCCCCGCCGCCGTCAACACGCCGCGTGGCGTCCATGTGTAAGAATCGCCAACGGCGAGGGTGGAGAGCGCCCCCCCATCTCTCCCACGCCAAGCAAGTCATAACGTCGGCGGCTGCCACCCCCCTGGGCCGATGCCGTAACCATCGACCCCCCGGAGGGACGGCGACGGATTCGAGATGATCTGAGATTATCTCGAGACCGGCCGCCCAGCAGCTGAAAGCTCGGCTTCCTAATCGGACACCGAGGATGAGGGAGGGACGAAGAACGCCCACGACGCGAAAGAGAAGCTTCGGGTCCATCATGACCTTATCGCGGAGGCCGATCCGCGAGCGTCTTCGACGACGCGGCAGCATTGCGATGGTGGACGCGCACGCAACGCCATCAACAACGCCGCAAAGGAAGCCGGAGCCGGCGGATCGACCGCCCGCCGCCAAGCAGCGGGAAGGCGATAGCGATGAGGACCCAGCGGCGATGCCGATCCTCCTGGGGCAGCGGCGCCTTCAGCCGGGAGATCCGCAGCGCCGCAGTTCCCGCTTCCGGTTCCGGCAGCCGCCAATCTTGCCAAATACTCGGGAGAAACGAACCCCGAGGTTTGGCTCAACGACTACCGCCCTAGCATGCCAGCTTGGCGGCGCGGGCCGATGACCCGGCTTATCATCCGCAACCTTCCGCTGCATTTAGGTGATTCGGCACGCGCGCTTGGCCATTGAGCATCTTCCCCGCCCGCACGATCCGCGGACCGGTCCGAGCTAGTCGAGGGGTTTTGTGGGAAATTTCCTGGGCACATACGTGCGCCCGGGAGTTGTGGTATCTCCTTGTTGCCGCCAGAGGCCCGACGAGACGCTATGTGACTTCATCAGCGCTTCTCGAAGAAGTGCAATGTAGCTGCCCAGCGTGGCCGGCAATCGCTATCATCAGTGCATTCCTTGGACGGCACGACACGCAAGGAGCTCGTCCACGAGTTGGGCCGGAAGATGCCGACCACCGCCAACGAGCCGTTCGAGGTGGCGATTTAACCTCCTCCTCAGGGAGGCGGTGGGAGCGATTTTCCGCGGCATTCGGCAAAGGGAAGCGGAAGGAGGACAATGCCGAGGGGGAGGCAGCCAGCGCCCCGAAAAAACAAGAAGAACAAGCACAAAGGGAAAAAGGGCAAGAAAGAGGTGGACTCCGAGGGGCGATATCGTTGCCGCGGCCGACCGCAAGACCCCCGAGGTCCCCCGGGCCCGGGCCTTCGACGACATGCTCAAAAAGCCCCGCCCTTTCCACAAATTCCCGTCAAGCACACTATGGGGGAGTGCGACTTGGCTTGTCGCTTCTATCGAAGCTTCCCCCCACCGAAGGCAAGAAGAAGGGAGGAAAACAAAGCGAGGAGTTCCACGAGGTCCATGGCGTTTTTATGGTCATCGGGGGCTATAGAATCTCGCCTGCGCGGATCAAGCGCGGCGTCGAGAGATATTCTCGGTGCATCCCGCCACTCCCGCTTGACCTGCCGTGGTCCGCCCGGCGCCATCACCTTCAGCATCGACGACCACCCGCTCTACGTGCCAAAGTCGGGAGGCGGTACCGCTCGTGGTCGACCCCATTGTCGACAGCGTCGCGGCTCACCAAATCTTGATGGATGGCGGAAGTGCTCTTAACATCCTCTACTCCGAAACCCCCAAATGTTGGGGATAGGCCTCACAACCGGCCCAAGTAGCTCTCCCTTTCGAGGCGTGAGTGCCGGGTAGACAGCGCACAGCCCCTCGGGGTGATCGATCTCCGTGCGCTTTGGGGCGCCATCGAACTTTCGCAAAGGAGGTCATCACCTTCGGCGTGGTTGACTTTCGAGGAACCTATCACGGCATCCTCGGACGACCAGCGTATCGCAGTTCATGGCCGTCCCCAACTACACTTACCTTCTCCTCAAGATGCCGGGCCCTCATGGCGTCATCACCGTTGGCTCCTCCTATGAGCACGCAGCGTTCAACCTAGACGTCGAGGCGGCCGAGCACTGGCCCGAGGCCGTGGCGATCTCCGAGGCCCTCGACACCAAAGCGTCCACGACGGGCGCATTCGACCATCCGACGGGGTAAAGGAGGTCCCGCTGGACCCCGCCTCTCCATCCGGCAAGGCGGTGAAGATCCGCGACTCCCTCGACCCCAAATAGGAAGTGCTCGTCGACTTTCTCCGCGCAAACATCGACATTTTTTGCGTGGAGTCCCCGGACATGCCGGGCATTCCGAGGGATGTCGCCGAGCACTCCCTTGATATTCGGGCCCTAGACCGGTGAAGCGGCGTTTGCGCCCGATTCGACGAGGAAAAGCGCAGAGCCATCGGCGAGGAGGTGAACAAGCTTCTAGCGGCCGGATTCATCAAGGAGGTGTTCCACCCGTGGTGGTTATCTAATCTGTAATGGTTAAGAAAAAAGAGCGGGAAGTGGAGGATGTGTGTAGACTATACCAGTTTAAATAAAGCATGTCCAAAAGTTCCCTTTCCTTTACCACACGCATTGATCGATAATCGACTCCACCTCGGGGTGTGAGCTCTTATCCTTCCTTGATGCTTACTCGCTACCACCAAATAAAGATGGAGTCCGACCAGCTTCGCAACGCCCCTTCATCACCCCCTTTGGCATGTACTTGCTACGTGACGATGCCTTTCGGACTTCGAGGCAGCGGGGCAACGTATCAACGGTGCATGCGGGCGTTTTCGGTGACCACGCGTCGGAGAAACCGTGGAGGCCTACGTCGGCGACATCGTAGTCAAGGCGAAAAAGGCCGACGACCTCATCTCGACCTTACGATCGCTTTTTCGGTGTCTTGCAGCCAAGAGCGTCAAGCTCAACCCCGAAGTGCGTCTTGAGTCCCCCGAGGCATGCTCCTTGGGTTCATCGTCTCCAAACGTGGCATCGAGCCTAACCCGAGAAGGTGAACGCGGTGACGAGCATGGGCCCGATCAAGAACACGAAGGGGCGTCAAAGTCATGGGATGCCTTGCGGCCCTCACCCGTTTCATCTCACGCCTCGGCGCGAAGGGCTTGCCTCAGACGCCTCTTGAAAAAACCGAAGCGCTTCTCCCGGACCTCCGAGGCTCGGGAGGCCCTCGACAAGCTCAAAGCCGCCCTCGCGGCGCCCGATCCCTCGTCCCTCCTGCCCAGAAGGAGAACCCCCCTCCTCCTCGTCGCTGCGCGACCACCCAGGTGGTCGTAGCGCCATCGCCGTTGAAAGATGGGGAGGAGGGGCCACGCATCGCCGATCCGGCGGCGGTCTATTAAATCGGCGAGGTGTTGTCGAGACCAAGATCCGCTACCCGCAGATCAGAAGCTGCTTACGCGGTGGTCCCGGCCAGCGGCGCAAGCTCCGGCACTAACCCGACGCCCACCCCGTGGCGGTGGTCTCTTCCCGTTGGGAGAGATCCTCAGGCAAGGGAGGTCTCGGGGCGGGTCGCCAAGTGGTCCGTTGAGCTCATGGGAGAGGCCCTCGTGCAGCGCCAAGAAAGGCCATCAAGTCCCAAGTCTTGGCCGATTTCCTCGCGGAGTGGACGGACACCCGGGCTGCCGCCCCGGCCAGGCAGAATCTTTGGGCCGATGTACTTCAGCGGGTCCACGATGAGGACGGAGCCGGCGCCCGGCCTCCTTCGCCCCCCTCTCATGGGGTGCACATGCGATGCGTAGTCGCCTTCACTTCCAGTCAAATAATATGGCGGTAGTACGAGGCCCTGCTCCACGGGTTGAAAATCGCCGTCGAACTTGGCGTCAAAAGCGCCTCGGCGTCCGGCGACTCACCGGCTCGTCATCGACCAAGTCATGAAGGACTCGAGCTTGCGACCCAAAATGGGCCATAATGCAAGGCGCGCGTCATACGGAGGACAAGTTCGGCGCCTCGAGCTCAACCACGTCGTCCGGAGGTAGCAACGAAAGCCGCCCGGCCAGACTCGACAAGATCGCCGGAAGAGCCCTGCCCCTCGACGTCCTCACTAAAGACCTCGCCGCTCCCTCCGCCGAGTTGGAGGGGGAAGAAGAGCCGAGGAAAAACACCGCCCCTTTCGAGGCTGGAGACCGTCAGGACACGCCCCGCGTCCGGGTCCCCTCGGGTTCCGTGAACGCACTTCGCCCATCAGCTGAGACCATGGAGGTTTTACTTGAGGAACTCCCCTGGCCGATCCCAGCCGGATCGAGAGCCGTACCTGACCGATGTCAGAAGCCTGCCGAGGACTTCACCAAAGCCAGGCGCATCGCGAGGGAGAGCAAGTCTTTCGCCGCCATCGGGACAACTCTACCGACGAAGTTCCTCGGGGTTCGCGGCTGATTATATCAAGGCCGAGGAAGGTCTCACCCTCCCCGCAAGATCACGCGGTGTGTGCGGCCACCACCCTTCTCCCGCTCCCTCGGCAGCGCTTTCCGACAAGGGTTCTCTTGGCCGACCCTGATCGGCGGCTTCTTGAGGTAGTCTTGGCGCTGCGAGGGGAGTGCCCGGCACTACCACGCTCGTCGGGCCTTTTCGGCTCAAGCTCTCAGGACCATCCGATCACATGGCCTTTCGCCGTATGGGGCCTGGACTGTAGGACCCCTAAAAAAGCCCCGGCTTCCGCACCTACTTGTCGCCATTGACAAGTTCTCCAAGTGGATTGAGGCGCCCCCGTCACCAACATCCGATCCGAGCAGGCGGTGCTCTTTTCACCCGACATCATCCACCGCCCGGGATCCCGAACTCCATCATCACCGACCACGGCACCCGGTTCACGGGGGCGGTTCCGAACTTCGCGGCCGAACACCAGATGGCGTCGTGCGGTCTTCGGCCGCCCCCGAGCGAGCGGGCAAGTGGGAGCGAGCCAACGGAATGATATTGCGAGGGACTCAAGCCCCGGATCTTCAACAAAGTCAACAAGTTTGGCAAAAAGATGGCTCGAGGAACTCCCCGGTCCTCCGGAGCCTCAGGACGACAACGAGCCGGGGCCACGGGGTTCACGCCCTTCTTCCTAGTGTATACGGCGCCGAGGCAATGCTGCCCACCGACTTGGAGTTCGGATCTCCGAGGCTCAAAGCCTACGACGAGGCTCGGAATCAAGGGGCTCGGGAAGACTCCGCTAGATATGCTCGAGGAAGCTAGGGGCGCAGCCCTTCCATACACTTTCAAAGAAGGTACCAACAGTCTCTCCGACGCTACCACGACCGCCGAGTCCGGATCCGAGACCTCAAGGAAGGCGACACTGTGTGTCGTCTCCGCCAAGACAACAGAGGCCGCCATAAGCTCACGCCGCCTTGGGAGGGGCCCTTCATCGTCGAGGGTCCTCAAGCCGAGCACCTACAAGCTGGCCAACGAGAAGGGCGAAGTCCTCAACAACGCTTGGAATATCCAACAGCTACGTCGCTTCTACCCTTAAGCTCCCAAGCTTCTACATACGGTTGTACTTCATGTTCCTTAAATAAGAATGGGAAGCACTTCTCATTTTTACGATTCTCTCTCAAACGAGAAAATACGTCCCGAGGCCCTTGGGGGCTAAGGACCGGAACTACCTTCACACCACCTCAGAAGTTCGGGGAGACTCGGCTTTGATCCATCAAAACCGAGCCTCCCCGGGGGCGGACAGGGGGAACCCCTCCGAAAAGCACTCGCAAGCACCTTACCCTTTTTGTTTAATCGTTTTCCAACGCTTTTCGTGCTAAAGATCCCGAACGTTTAGAAAAGGACGTCTTGAAACCTAGGGTCGGAAAAGCCACGGGGTCACTTACGCCCATGCGCTTCACAAGACTCCTGCCACCCGCCTAAGGGCGAAGAAGCTTCATGCTTTGCGAGAGGGATCGCTCCAAACGTTAGAGTCGACAAAGGCTACGAGGCCTCCCACGCCCCCCCGGAAGCCCCCTGTGACTTACCGCTCTTAACTAAGGACGAGCCTGAAAAACTCAATGTCCCCATGGCTTGGCCTTAATCTAAACACGAGGCAAGGTTCGGCGGCACGAAAAGATAGACGAAAACGATCAAACAAATCATAAGGCCTCGACGGGCCAAGATCTCAAGTGACATAGGGAAAACAGAATTCCTAACCAAGTTTCTTTTACATGGGCACACTTGGCCCGAATTACAGAAGCTCACCGGGGGCATCCGACCCCCTCTTTTTCTTTGGCGTCGGCGGCCACGGCGTCGGCAACATCGGCCCCTTCGGCAGCTCCGGGGAGGATGGCCGGCCGAAAGTGCCCAACCAACACCGGCGTGGTCTCCTCGGCTTGGCGAAGCAGCTCGGCGAACACCTCCCCTCACGACCCTCCTCGTCCTCGGCGGCGACAAGCCCCTCGGAGATCTTGGGGAGATCGAGGTCGTAGTGGGAGAGGGGGTCATCGCCAGGGTGTGCGACACGCCCGGTCGGAGGTCGGACCCAAGGGGCGCTGACACGTCTCCGCTTGCCGGGCAACGCCCAGGCGGCAGTGGGCTCTTTGCCAGCGAGGCTCGCCCGGCCGGCCCGTCTGCAGGCGGCAAGGACCTTCTCCTTCGGGCGGCAGGCTCGCCCTGCGCGGCCGGTAGGCCGCTGCTTGCGCGACAAGAGCCTCCGCTGCTCAAGCGACTTCTTCTTCAGCTACTACGCATCCGTCGAAATTCACCCTCGAGCTGGGATACAAGGATGAATGCTCAAAAACGACAAAGACTTACCTTCCGTCCATCCCCTCCTCCGCCAAGCTGCGCTTGAGCTGGGTGGCCTCATTCAGCCCTTGCCCAAGCTCGGCCCGCACCATGATGACATCGTTGACAAAAAGCCGGGTGATCGGTGTCCATATTCACGGGTTCTCTGTCAAGGTCCCGATGGTGCCGGGAGCCTCGGCAAGCGCCGTCCTCATCGCCTCCTTCTCGGCGCGGAGCTTGTCGAGCTCCTGCTCCGAGCAGCTAGCTCTGCGCAGCCTGGTTTGCCTCCCCGTCGTTGGAGATGGAGCGCCTCGCCGAGGCCGGACTGAACCGAGAAACTCGATTTCTCCCGACGCCACCGCCAGTCCTATAATCGGGGTACAACGGATTAGCCGCCTTTGGGCGCTCATGCCAAGGTAAGGCTTCGACCACAAATGTTTGTATTACCTTCATCGGTCGGGAGGTCCACGGAGAAGATCGGCGGAGCGGGATCAAGCAGGTTTTTGGCCGACTTCATGTACTTGTCCGCTTCTTCCCACCGGGTCGACTCAAGGCGTCGTCCGGCACATAGATCGGCCGGTCCTCCGGGTCCCGGCGGTCCGACCCGGGGATACGCGGCGGCACGTTACACGGAGGAGGACCTCGCGGCGCCCAGGGTCGGCGACCCCATACGGTTGCCGCCCCGAGGAGGTAGCATCCGGCGACCACCTGCTTTCGCCCCGGGTGGTCTCCTCCGAGGGGGGATCTCCACCACCTCCTGCGCCGAGGCGCGGGGTTAGGCGGCGGAATCCGCGCTCGCTCCTCCATGACCATGTCGCCGGTGGCCATCGAGGCCGGCGCCGGGTCCACGGCTTCGCGACGGGCGCCGTCACGGCCTCCCAAGAAGCGCCGCCAAGGCCTCAGCGCCCCGGCTCGCCCCCCTTCTCTCCGCCGACGAGCGGAAGGTGGCTCCATGGCCCGGCGCCTCGATCACCACTTCCTCGGTCGCGCCGTGCCGCCACCCGCCGGTAGTGGGCGCTTCGCCCGTCTTGGCTTTGTAGCCTCGAGCCCTTCTTGTGAGCAAGCGGAGGCAGGGCTGGGGCCGTTTTGGCGCTTTTTGCGTATTAACAAGAAGAGTGGGCCTTCAAAAAAGGAAAAAGAAGGAAGGAAGCGGCGGAAGACTAAAGGGCGAGGACACCTACAGCGACCGGGCGGAGTTTCGAAACGACCAGAAGCTCATCAAGCCGTGCAGGCCGGACTCGGACTGAGGTGTCCTCGGCCCGCGACTCGGGGTCACGGGCACGGGACATCACCCACCGGGCGTCGCCGCCTACGGCCGAGGCATTGCCTCACCTCGGCGGTCCTCCCCGCCGCCTCGAGGCCGTTCGAGGCAAGGCCGAGGCCGCCTTGAGGGCCTCCGGCGTGGGACGACTCGAGGGGAGGGGCCTCGCCTCCTCCCGATAGAGTCACGTCTCCCGGCCACCTCGGCTGAAGCCTCGGCGGTGTGAGGCGGGGCGTTGTCCTTCAATGTGACCCCACGGCGCCCGCTCCCCTTCCTTCACGAGGGCGTCACGGCCAAGCCAAAGAAGCTAGTCCTCCTCACTCCTCCGCGTCATCCTCGTCGCCGTTATCACGCCGGAGGACTCGGAGAATCGGCTCGAGGGAGCCTCATCCAGCCTGCCGGGCGCCCGGCTCTCAGCTCGCGCCGCTCGTTTCTCCTTGCGGACATTCTGTCCGACTTCTTCTTCTTCCCCCCTCTGCTTCTCCGCGAGGGCCCCCTGCTCTTCTCCTTTCTCCGCGGCAATGGGGGGCTTGGGCGCCTCGGCTTCCCGGACAGCCCCTGTGAAGAATAGAGCAAAGTAAGGACAAGGGGAAAAGCGAAACGATCGACCCGCGCCCGCGACGCGAAAACTCACCACGGAGAGCGGCATTACGGTGGGGTCGCATCGCGACCTTGTAGGAGGTTGGAGGCGTCGGTCACCGACGCCGCCTTCTTGGTCCGCTCGGCGATCTCGGCGTGATCAAGGTCGGCCCAGACGACATCCTCGCCCCAACCAGGGGCCGCCTTCCCTCATGTCAAACAGGCAAGGTCAGTCTATGCATGAGGGGCAGAATTGACGCACAGGAAGGCGGCGATGATGACCGCCGCATCCCAACCCCTTCGCGGTCCAGCCTCCTCGGTCGCTGAACACCTTCTCCAGGGGATGACCCTGCTCCATGATGATCTCCCCTTCCACCTCGCGGGCTCCGCGTCGAACACCCTCGGTGTAAGCGGGCGTGATGGTCAGTGCGTCGTTCAGAGGTAGAACCACTTCAGCGCCCGGCCGCGGTTGGAAAAAGAGGTCGGCCGCCCGGGATATCACGAATCCCGGTGGCGAGCCAAGCTGCACGACATGCAGTGCCGGCAGCAGACGGATATCCTCTTCCCTCTCGACGCCCTTGAAGAAGAGGGCGCCCTCGAAGAAGTGGAGCCGAAGAGGTCCCGGTGGACCTCGACCCCAAAGAAGCCCTCACATAGGGCGGCGAACACCGCCCAGTGCGTGATGGAGTTGGGGTTGAGATGTTGCGGCTCCGGCCGTAGTACTCGAGGATGGCCCTCAAGAACCGACCCGCAGGCATCCCGAACCCGTTCTCATGGAGCGCCGTGAAGCTCACGGCGTATCCTCGAGGCGGGGTGCGGGGGCATTGCATGGTCGGCCGGCGGGACGATCCACTCCGGGGAGGCCTTGTCGGCCGAGGGCGGAGAAGCCCCCTTCCCCACGGCGTCACCGGCTCGGCAACGTCACGGGAGCTCGTCTCCCCACTCCTCCACGCCCGGCGATCTCGGGCCTCGGCCATGGCGGCGGCCGGCGGGGTGGATGCAAAGCAAGTTTTCTCTCACCGCCCTGCTTTCTTCCTCGGCGGCTCGAGCGAGGCGACAATGGCGGAGGAGGAAGCAAAGGCGAGGAAGGCGGGGGCGATGCGGCCGCCGCCTGCGTACTTATACCCGGCGTGTTTCCGTCTTTGCATTAATTGCGTGTCAACCTACGATCTGCCGTGTCGATTACACACACCGCATGCAACCCAAAGCGGCGGCACACGGCGGCGGCCACGCTGAAGTCTAGCGAGCCACCGCAGCTGCGCGACCAGCCACAACGCAAAAGATCCGGGGCACAAGGCCGGGGCCTCGCCGTCTTTGCGTGGCCGCGCCGGAAGCCGCGGCGCCCGCACATCCGCGTCAAGCCGTGGGGCCCGCGACCACACGGCGCGACGGCAACCGCCGCGGGGAAAGTGGGGCCCGCCACTTCCCCGCGCGGCGCCGCCGCATCCCGCGGCGTCGCTGAAAGCGCGCCCATTGCAGGGTGAACGGTGGTTTTCCTTCTTCATGAAGGAGCGACGGGCGACGGCCCATTTACTGTCCAGAAACGGAGGCCGGGCCATCTCGGGGTTCGACCCCACCCCGGCAACAGAGTCGGGGGGCGGCTCGGGCGGCCTCACACACCGGCCTCCCCGCGCAGCTGGGGGCCGCCCCTCGCATTTGAGGCTAGCATGGCGGCCAGTAGGGGGATCCCGCGTGGGAGTGCATCGAGCCCTCGGGACCGCCGGACGGGACCCGAGCCCCGCCTCGGGCATACCGTGTAGCTTTATGAACCAAGCCTCCGGCCCGATCAACCCCTAGCGAAGGGGGCACGGGCGGTTCACTTTGAATCCACCTCATATCGGCTCACCGGACCTAGTCGTGTTCGACACTCGCCGACGATGGCACGATGAAGTCCAACCCCTCCTCCCTCGCGGAAGGGACGCCGAGGTGCGTAAAAGACTAACGACCGAGTACCAACCGGCTCCCCCAACGCCACACGAGGGCCGGGGGACTTACCCCAACGCGAACCGGCTCGGGGAAAGCGTCCGACACTCGACCGAACCTCCTGACGAGCCGACGGGGTCGGGGACTCGGCCGGCGCAAATCGTTTTTGCCACCAAAACACGAACGAGCCCCTCGGACGGGTACACACACACCCTCCGAGGCCTCGGGGGCTACACGGCCCAGGTCTTTCGCCCCACCTCGTAAATTACGGTTCCCGAAGACAACCATAGGCTGCACCATGTAAACTAACAACAAGCCCTGAGGAGTCCTCCATGCTCCTCCGAGGCCTGGGTTACACCCGCCGGGTGCCTTGCGCGCCCTGCGGAGTGAAACGCCTTCAACCAAGGTAACACCGCACCACCTCGAAACGAGCGCATTCACTCCTTGTGAGGCTCGGGGGCTCTTGTCGGGGACCAAAATAAAAGGCCCCCTAAGGAAGGCCCAACAAACGCAAATCTTAGCCCAACAAGCCACCCACTGTTCAAACACAGGCTACGGCTGGCGCACGGGACCAGCGTCTTGTCTCCCGCCTCGCCGAGAGCCCTCGACGGATCGGGCCTCGGACGGAAGCCGACTCTCCACCCCGTCAGAGCCCCGGGCGGGCAGGCCTCGGGACGGGCGATTCTTTCGCCCGCCCGAGCCCCCTCGACGGATCGAGGGCCTCGGACGGAAGCCGACTCTCTCCACCCCGTCCGAGCCCCCGCGGACAGGCCTCGGACGGGGCTGATTCTTCGCCCCCGCCCGAGCCCCCCCGGGCGAGCTTGGACGGGAGCCGACTTCCACCCCGTCCGAGCCCCCCGTGACGGGGTCTCGACACAGTCGCGCCGCACTCCCAGTCAAACTAGGGCTCATGATGTGACATATATCCACCGCCCGCCTTCCCACGGTGACCGGTCGGGGATGACGCTAGCCCTGGCGGGGATGGGAGGCCGCCCTGTCACCACCACGCTCACGATTACACAATCCCTACAAGAAGGGGCCATGCCCGCCCTTTGTAGGGCGACATGATGACTAACCTTCGTGGCGAATAACAGTCCCATCACGGGAAGTCCAAATACGGAGCATGCCGCATCCCGGCGGAGCGCGCCACCGCAAAGACGGGCGGCGAGTCTCCGGTGCCCCGACCACTCGTGGCACCTGTACTTCGAGCTGGGCGGGCGAAGATGGCCCCCTGCGGCGTATCTCTACGCCGGCCACGCCAGATATCACAACGATGTCGCGGCCCTCGTGAGCCCCCCGGACCGGGGTGAGTCAAAGCTACAAAGAGGCCACGGCACACGGGCACGCTCATCATGACGCCCACGCCGGACCCTGACAGGGCGTACGTCCCCTCCTTCACCAAGAACGAGGAGCCGACTCCACGAGACGGCGCCCGCCATTGACAATCTTGGCGCCGTACAAGACGCGAAACCACCATCCTCTCACCCGGGCCTCGGCACAAGGAGAGGGGGGAGCCCCTAGGCCTCGGCGGGATGAGGGGCGCCACCGCCGTCTTTCCAATTCAAATATCAGATCTTGTAAAGCCCGTCCCCTCCCCTTCTCGCTATAAAAGGGAGGGACGGGGGGGGGCTTCCGAGACAAAAAGAATCCTAGGAAGCAAGTCAAGCAATCTCCTTGACAAGCAAACAAACACACACACACACTCATCTCACTCGAGACTTGGGACAGTTCCCTCTCTCCACTTGCTTGTACACCCCTACCAACAGGGCACCTTGGTGCAGGATAATACAAAACCTTCTTGTGTCCATCTTGCACACCATCCGTAGTTGGGAGCACGCCGCACGAATTCACTCGTTGGTACTAGAACCACTAGTTTTAGCACCGACACTATCCAAGCAGAAAATAGCAACAAAGAAGAGATAAAAGCCACTAGAATTATCATCTCCTAATGAGAAAGGCACTAGATAGGGAAATGTGCACGACGATCCTAATTTAGGCTGCCACCCATTGACAGGATTCATCCGATCTAGGGAGAGTTTGACTTTGAGCTGGTAAAAATCCAAACACGAACCAAGAGCACAGGCTCTCAAAGAAAGAATGATGGAAGAGGAAAAATGGAGGGAGAGAATAGAGAGCGGAGAACAAGAACCCACCTTGTCGGCGTCGATCTTGTCGAACTTCTTGACCAGGTTGACGACGCGCGTCCTGATGTCCCTCTCGGGGTCGGGGCTGCTGCTTCCCTTACTGCCCTCGAGGCCCGCCGGCGCGCTCATCCCCCGAGCGAACCCGTACAGCGCCGGCCTCCCGCTGCCTCCACGTGCAGCAATGGCAGGCGCCGCGCGGAGCCGGAGGTGCTGCAGCACCACACTTCGTACCCTCTGCATGTCGCGCTCCTTCGCTAGGTTGGCCGGGACGGAGGGAGCGACGACGGATGAGGTCAGGTACACTCAGGTGACTGCGCTGAGCAAGAAGAATTTGGAAGGTGCAGCAGCGGAAGGCAGGGGCAGGGGCAGGACAGGGCAGGGCGGCGGCTCCGGATTCTCCCGTGCGGCTGGCGTTGGCGTTGCGGGGGAAGGGAATGCCTGGGTGGTGACGCCAGCAGCAGGCCAGATGGGTTCGCTGCTTTGGGCCTTGTTGGGGAAAATGTTTTTTCGGCCCAATTTTGGATTCCTCGCGCTTTGGGCCTCGGTTGAGATATCGTCGGAACTTGAAGTGAGGATTGGCATGTTGTCGACTGTCGGATCTCTCTCCGAATTACTTAGTCAAGGACTCATCGATCGAGGAAACAATGGCACAACGCTCTCTTTACATTCATTTTCCAACACTGTCTACACATATGATAAAATTAAACACAACTATACTTTTTTATCCGTATAGGAGTAGATCTGTACTAGATGCGACAGACCATTGCATAGCAAATCTAACCGTCACTTTTTTTTTTTTTTTTTTGAAACAAAGGCGGGGAGCTCACGCTCAATTAAAACGAAAAAAACTTATATACATATACAAGAAGGTTAGCCGGACGAGATACCGAAAAAGGCACCCGAGGGGCTAACCACCCCACGCAATCTGGCCGAAGACGAACCACGACACCACTCGCTATGAATCATCATTGTCCAAAGCATGGAAGCTTCCACGCGACCGACTTCCCATAGCGAGGCCACCTACTAGTCACACCCCACGGGTCCAAAGCAAAAGGCCACCACCGGTCATCGTTGCCAAGCTCAAGGCGAAGAGCAGCTCCGACTTCCAATCACGAACCTTTGTCTCGCATCGAAGCCGCGACGCAAATCCAAATACGACGCCTTCAAGAAGGGAGTGACGTCGATAAGCGCCACCGCCGCCGCGTCCGGCGGATCAGGTTTTCACCCTTGGATGATATGCTAGAGGGAAACACGACGCCCCAACAGGGAAGCGGGCGCCCAACGGCGCCGCCTCGCTAAAACTTTCGCCAAATAGCCCTCCAGCATGAGCGTCGGGTCCGGCGGACCCGACCATCCTTCACCGCCATTGCCTGCAATCGGCCACCCCCCACGAAACCCCTTCAGAGGGCATCGGCGCCCGGCCGCGCGGCGGCCGCCGCAGGCTGCGTCGGCCGCCACCCTCGGCCAGGGCCGCCCGAGCGGACGACTCCGCCGTTAGCGTCACACGCCCGCCTGGCCCCAGGCAGCCCGACCGCCGCCGTCGGCAGCAGCACCAGCCGTGTCGCCCCGACATTGCTTTGCCAGCCGCCGGGCACAATGCCCACAACTTCGGCGCCGCCCACACCTGGCCGCCCGATTCGGGCGGCAAACCGGCGACCCAAGGCGCCACCGCCTCCCCCCTCAACCCTGACATTACTTCCGCCCAGCGCCAGCCCGTCGCCCAGCGGCGGGATCGGCCCGAAGAGGGCAGGCAAACAGGACAGTCGCCCAGGCCACAGCCTGCCTTTCATGAGGAGGCTCCGGCCGCCAGAAGAAGAATCCCAGCCGGCGCCGCCGCGGGCAGTCGCGTGGAGGAGGGCGGCAGAGAAGAGCGCCGCCCTCAGCGCCAAGACGAACCGACCACCGGCGCGCCGCGAACCGGGCTCAGCCTCGCCACTCTCACTGCCGGGCCGCCTAGGGTCCGAGATCCGGCCGAGCAGGGGCCCTGGGATCCGGCCGAGCAGGGCCCTGTGATCCGGCCGAGCGAGGCCCGGGATCCGGCCGTGAGAGGCTCGGATCCGGCCGGCCGAGCTCGACCGGGCGGCACCAGCGGCACCGCCGCCATTGTCGAGGAAGGAGGGAAACGCGCGGAGAAGACTCGCCGCCGCCCCTTGCGCCGGCTTCGAGCACCGGGCCGACGCCGCTAGCCGCCCAAGCCTGCGGCCCTCCCCCGTTGGGCTCCACGCAGCCCACACCGGGGAGGGGCCAGGCCGCCATGAAGGGAAGAAAAGGGGGCCCCGCCGCCGCCATCCCGGCCGGCCGAGCGGCCAAGCCGGGCGGCCGGCTCCGGCGGCGCGCGGGGGGAGCGGGGGAAGGGAGGGAGGTGCTAGGGTTCGGGGAGCCGCCCCCGTCGCTTCGCGTGGGAGCGACGCGGGGGCGAGTGCTACCTGTAGTTCTTTTGCATGAACTAATCTAACCGTCACTACTGGTACTAGGTTTCATCAGTACAAGTCAGGGTCTCAAGCTCTCAGGGACATCGATGGGCCCAGGAACCAATGGCACGCACAACGCGGTCCAGCAAGCCAAGCAAGGGCCATCCATCAGGCGTAGTAGGTGTTCTTCCTCTTGTTCGCCTTCCACCGCTTCACTATGTAGGCTACTGCCTCGCCCATGGGTGCTCTCCGGTCCTCCTTGAAGTTCCACAGCTCTGGTATGGGGTACCTGCCGCTTGGATTGTACTCGTTCATCTCAAGGAGAGCCTTGACGACCACATCGTGTGCCTTCACTCCCAGCTCGGCCTTCAGAGCTTGCAGCTTCTCATCATCCTCCATAACTATTTCCTGCACCATTGAGTGAGTGCTTAGGCATTGCAAGCATGATTCACCACAGTTTAGCTGAAATAATAAGCATTTCAAGCTGAAGTCAGCTTCTGAGGGGGGTTTTGTTGCGACAAGTTCTTTTTCTATTTCCTGCAGAAATTGTATTGCATTGTGGTGTAGGTGACAAACAGAAATGGTTTTGCACCACGTTCTTGGAAAAGAAAAATACTGTAGTGCTAACTGTAGCAAGTACTAATGTTGACAAGTTGGATGGAGGAAGCACAAAGGAAATTCTGAAAACAATTACTTGACTACTATCTAGGCAATCTAAGCCTACCACATCAAAATTTGGACACATACATAGAGTATTAAATATAGACTAAAAAAATAACTAATTGCACAAATTGCGACTATTTTACGAGACAAAATTTTAAGCCTAATTAGTCTATGATTTGACAATGTTTTGCTACAGTAAACATGTGCTAATGCTGGATTAATTAAGCTTAAAAAATTTGTCTCACGGTTTCCCCTGCAATTTATTTTTTATTAGTAACCAAACACCCCCATGCGACATCTCATATAACATCTGACGTGAAGCCCCAAAACTCTTCAGCTCCAGTTCTAAAACCCCCTTATTTTGGATACAACTCAGTTAAATTATATCAAGAACAGATGGATAATATTCTCAAGGAAGTGCAACTCCAGTAAAACTATTTCAAGCTTTTTGTATCTTTGTTTCCAAATCAGGTTTCTTCCTGAATTACAAATCTGAAAATGTTCTATAAATCCTATTCACAAAGATCAATGGTGCAATTCTTTCAACATATTTGATGTAACATTGCAAACTAAGGACTTCCAAAACGATTACCGTAAAAAAGTGTTTCTAGTACATGTATTCCCATAAGCCACAATGTTGACTTGTTGAGGTGATAAACTCAAACGACGCTTTCTTATCAACTAACATAAAAGTCACAGCAACAACACACAAAAAAGCAAAGAAATAATGGTATGGGAAACAGGAAACTAACTATTTTACAGCCCCACAAGTGAATAGATAAAAAGCACCTTGCTTTCATGGATTACGACATAACATAAATCAATTTATTTTCAAAAAAAATACCATAAATCAATTCAATAATCATAAGATGTAGTTTTAAAGTTTCCTGGCAAACTTGCCACAGGAGGGTTGCTTGCATACTGTCATCCTTTCTTTTCTGGTTAGATGGTTCAGAGCCTGAACCCTATCTAGCTAGTTATCTTAGTTTTTTCTCTTACTGTCCTGTCTGTTCTGAAACTAACTCTTGCATTTCCATTGATGTCCTTCGTGTGGAAAAAAATCAATAATCCTAAATTTTTTCCTCATAAGTAATACGGTTATATGAGATCAGTATCGATTTGGCACTGAAAAAAAATCCAGAATCCTATGAAGCATCTCTGACCCTTCTAAATAAAAGGGTACGAACCAGCTGCTACTACCCATTTTCTAACACTGCAAGAAACTACATAGAAGGGGAAAATGTGGGAAAATGAGATGGTATCAAGCAGGGAGGAATGACACACCTTTGCCTGTCCACCAACATGTATAACTTTGAAAGGATGCCATTCTGGTTGCCTGATCTCATTTTGCCATTTGGAGCACAGAGTTGCCAACTCCTCCTCATCAGTTATTTTCTCTTTGCAAGCAGCAAGGAAAGCTTTATCATCAAGCTCACCCATTCTTTTGATACCAAGATTGGATCGAACTGATGACATCTTAACTAGGTCCTACATAGCAAGTAACTTCAGCGAAAAAAAAAGGAACAACTAAAATTAACTGAAGAAGCTGAGTAGCTAGTATAGAACTTATACAGTAATCAGTTCTTTCTTGGCTTCTTCCAGCTCATCATTGGCTCTTCGTTGCTTGATAATAAGGGTCTGGTTATCAGAATCAACAGCCTCTATTTCCTCATCTTTCTCTTCCAGTGCTTCATGCAACTTATCAAGCATCTCCTTTGATTTTGCATCTTCCTCTCCCATATGCTTCATTACCTCAAGATTCCCCCTCAGCTGTTCTCTTTCCAGTTCAAGTTTTTGTTTGGAAGCCAACTGCATTTCTAAATCATATAGCATCTTCATAACGTCTTCTTTCTCTTGCTGCAGTTTTTTAGCCAGTTAGAAGGGATTTTCAGCAAGTAAATGAGCAAAAGAGAGGGAATCCAATACCTCTTGTTCCTTTACAAGTTTTAAGAGCTTCTCATCTTCTTCCTTCTGCTTTAGGGTTGCTAAATCAAGAAGCATGTTCTCCTTTGCAATCTGTAAGAGCATTTAGCAGCATACATATGCATATTGTAAAAATAAATAAATAAATACATAAAATAAAAAATGCACAAATATACTATTAAATAACAAAAAGATGAAAGCTTTTTGATAGATTCAGGAACATCAAACAGTATTGGAAAACATAACAAGGACCTACGTCTTCTTTTGTCGCTTCAAGCTTTTCTCTGTCAGTGCTATTTATAACTGACTTTTCAAGTTCCTCATGTCTCCTAGCAATTTCTTTTTTCTTGGTTTCCAGTTCTTCATGCAATCTAATATTGTCATTAATTATTCTCCAAGAATGTCGACGAGCAGCCTTCTGCATATTTAGTATCCCTGGTGATTAAAGGAGCAAAACAAACTCAGTAATTTCAGAGAGCACGTGACCACAAGATGCTGCATCCAAGTATATTTAGCCATTCCGATTTTGCGTTTCAAATTTCCACATAAAGAAAACAAGTACTATCATTTAGTAATTAGTATGCTATATATGATGTAAAAACGAGTGCAAGACCAAAATATCTGTACATACTTTCATTGCGCTCTTCAACCAGTCGATCGTTCTCCTCCAACATCCTAGCAAGTTTCATGGCATTCACATTGTTCTTCAGCTCCAGTTCAAGCATGTGCGTATTTGTTGCCTCAATTTGCCAAGCATAATGAGCTACACGCTCACCAGTTTCTTTCAGTCCCTCTCGTTCCAGGTCACCAACACTTTTAAGATCTCCATTCTTCCTTAGATACTCCCCAATTGGCCCAGGGGAGTTATAATCATCTTTTTTTGCAAGCCATCCATAAAGATCGTCCTTTCTGCAATTTCTTTCTTTCCAATCAGGCTTACTGTAGTGCTCGAGTACGAAATGGTTTTCAAAAGCCATTGCATCCTTAAATCCACTCCAGTCCTTAGCAAACTTGATGATAGCGCAAAACGGTTGGTCCCTTTCATCCCCAAGAATTGTGGCTTGGAGGGGTCTGAAACGCGAGAGCTGTGCTGTTAGCCTTTCTTCACTTTCCCTAGAAAACTCCTGGCCTTTAAACTCACACTGTAAATTAACCACAATGCCCATCCATGGCCATACAAAAATCTCTTCATCCTTCGGAGTTTTTGGCTTGTAAGGAACAATTTGCAATGGTTGCTCCAACGAGCTGGCTACATCCTTCTCCAAGAACATTGCAAGCCCTAGGTGCGTTGCCCTCACCTTGGCACCGCGCTTAGAAGCAGCCCCTATTCCTGTGGCATGCTGCAGTAGATCCTTCAGGTTGTAGTCCTGCCTCTTCTTGCCAAGGCAGAAAGGGCAGCGGAAAGCCTCACCACGCTTCACTTTCAATTTTCCGGCTTGGAGTTGGGCATAAATCTCCACCTTGTGCTCAGCAATCTCTGAATCACTAATATCTGAATCTTCTGCAGAGCTATGTTCCATTGGAACCGGTGAAGTGGGAGAAAACCCTGAGGGTGAACATATGGAAAAGCAAACAGTGTTACCTACTGATTAAACAATAGTAACACAACAATGCCAGTAAGATATGAAATGAAACACTACTGTAGGAACTTTGCAACTGGAATCAATCATTCTTTTGGAAACAAGTGAAATGCATATAAACTATGCGAATGCAGATACAGTAAGTCAGGGAGTTAGGGTTTGGGGGCCATCGGTTTCGCACAGTAGGGAGGGAAGACCAAGGGGTGGGCGTGCGTAGCCGTACCTGGTGGTTCCTCGCCGGCGAAGGGCCCGAAGAGGACCTGAGTAGGACGGCGGCGTAGTAGTTGCAGTGCAGAGAGAGGAGCAGAGGCGGCCTCGGGGAAGAGTAGTAGTAGAACTGATCGGGCGGGGGCAATGTGGGCAGTGTAGTCATTATTTACTGGCAAAATTGACTAAGAGTCATTATTTATTCTGTTTTATTAATCCAAGGACAGGGGGCATTGACAACTTTATCCTTGCCCTTGTAGTTAGCGATGCCGGAGCAGCGAGCTTCGGAGTCTAGCGAGGAAACAGTGGCGCTTCCAAGTGATCTCGCAGGTGACGCGGCACCACCTCCCGGCTCTCGTTCTCCTCCACGCACACCCTCGGGCCTCGGCGTCAAATCCATCACCGGCGAGGCGGCGACAGCTCCATGCCTCCATCGCAGCATTCAACTGACAGTGGTAGGAGACTTGTCTCGTCCATGCTAGGCTGCAACCGTGAGCTCTCGATCATTATCTAAATCTTTTTTTTTCTTTTTTAAGTGAGTACTCTCTCGATTAAATAGATGACATTTTTTTTTACTTTCAGATCTCATATTTAATCATTCGTCTTATTTAAAGTTTTATGTAAATCTCATTTATTTTGTTATATCTTATTATATCATTAAAGATATTTTATTAATAACTTCTTTATTTTATTATTTGCAAAAAGAATAAATAAAATGAATGGTCAACGTAATATCTAAAAGTAAAGCCTACGACGATGGGTGGAATGGGGCTTCCTGGAACGTATGATGTTAAAGCTGGGCTTTGATGGGCGGTGGGTTCAGTTAATAATGAAGTGTGTTTCCACAGTTTCTTATAAAGTTAAAGTCAATGATGAGTTAACTGAAGATATTATTCCAACTAGAGGATTGAGACAGGGAGATCCCCTATCTCCCTATCTCTTCCTAATCTGTGCTGAAGGATTTTCATCTCTTCTGGGAGGAGGGGAAGATACAAGGTCTGTCCATATATGCAGAGGCTCCAAGCATTACTCATTTATTATTTGCAGATGATTCATTGCTTCTCGTGAAAGTAAACCAGGAGAATGCAGATCACTTGCAACATGTGCTACAGCTTTATGAGAATTGCTCGGGGCAAACCATTAACAAGGATAAGTCCTCAGTCTTATTTAGTAGAAACTGTGGTGAGAAAAGGAGGAGCCAATTCCTGAATGCAGTTGGAGTGTCACAGGAAGCAAAGAGTGAAAAGTACCTGGGACTCCCGGTATATATGGGGAGATCAAAGAAGAAGCTATTCTCATATTTGAAGGACAGAGTATGGAAACGGATTCAAGGATGGAAAGAGAAGCTATTATCGAGGGCTGGAAAAGAAACACTGCTGAAATCAGTCGCACAAGCTATCCCAACGTTTGCCATGTCATGCTTTGATATCACGAAAGGTTTATGTGACGAGATCAGCACGATGATTTGTCGTTTTTGGTGGGCTCAGTAGGATAATGATAAGAAGATGCACTGGCTGGCGTGGCAGACGCTAGCAAGTAGAAAAGAGAAGGGTGGCCTGGGGTACAGAGATCTCCACCTCTTCAATTTGGCGATGTTGGCACGACAAGCATGGCGTCTCATTCAGTTTCCTGACTCGCTCTGTGCACGTCTTCTGAAGGCGAGGTACTGGCCGGATGGGAACTTGGCAGCTGTCTGTGAGGGGCCTGGTATCTCATACTCATTGCGCAGCCTGGTCAGGGGCATGAAAGCGTTGGAGAAAGGGTTAATATGGCGGGTGGGAGATGGAACCCAAATCCGGATATGGGAGGACCCCTGGATCCCAGTTGGTACTGCTCGTCGGCCACGAACACCAAGGGGGGGCCACATTGCTGTCAAGGGTGACTGAACTGATTGACCCAGTGACCGGCGACTGGGATCAACAGTTGGTCAGAGACTTGTTCTGGGAGGAAGATGCAAATAACATCCTTGCTATACCAATCCGAGCTAATAGTGACGATGTGATCGCCTGGCATTTTGATTCAAAAGGGAGGTTTTCAGTTAAGTCGGCCTACCATGTATTGGAAGACCTAGAAGCAAGGGGGAGAGTCAGGCAAGAGGGCGAGCCCTCCAATCAAGCGGCCAACAATGGTCAGAGGTGGCTATGCAAGAAAATCTAGAAATTGTTGGTGCCCCCAAAGATTAAGCAGTTTATATGGCGAGTGGCTCATAATAGCCTAGCCTTCAAGAAGAATATTGAACGACGTCACATAGAGCTGGATACCAGGTGTCCGGTGTGCCTTCGTTTTGATGAAGATGGTGGTCACTGTTTTCTGAAATGCAAGCCAGTCCGCCAATGCTGGAGAGCTCTGCAGCTGGAAAAGGTTCGCTCGAAGCTGCTCAAGATACACAATTCTAGAGACTTCGTTGGGGATTCATCAAACTAAAACCTGAGCAATGTCTGTATACATGTATGCTGCTATGGAAATGGTGGGATGCTAGGAACAATACCAATGCGGGTGGTCCAGTTCCCTCGCCCCTGGAGGTAGTGCAAATGGTGAATCGATGTGTTACAGAAATCAAGGGAGAGACTAAGCTGATAGCAAGCAATGCTCAGGCCACAGAGTCTTGGTCCCCCCCAGGTAACGGGCTCCTGAAGATCAACTTTGATGGCAGCTTCAGAAAGGATGATATGTCTGGGTCTGGTGGTTTCATCATCGGGGATTATCGTGGTACCCCAAAGGTCTTTGGGGGTGCGCTTAACTTTAGCCCAACCCTGGATGCTCTATGTGCTGAAGCTGTAGCTTGTCTTTTTGCCCTGGAATCAGCTGAGAGGGCAGGCATTTCCAGGATTGAATTGGAAATTGACAGCAGCCAGCTACGTGATGCTATCATCTCAGGGGGGCGTGATTTGGCACTGTGCGGATGCCTCTTCATCAGCATTAGAGAGCTCCTAGCTGATCACTTTCACTGTCATAAATTTGTAAATAGGCCTCGATCATGTAACTCATCTGCGCATGAGATATCCAAAATTGCTCTCAGTTGGGACCCGGGTCAATCTCAGTTGTGGAGCGATCCCCTCCCGGAATTTGTAAACGATTTGGTGGCTCGCGAGTTCGTCGAGCCTGCGTCAAGTAATGAAAGGCCATAGAAGGCCAAGTTAAGCTCAAAAAAAAAGTAAAAAAACCTTGTCTACTTAGGGATGAAGAGTGGATCATTATCTGACTATAACCAATCAGTATTCAGTGATCAGTACTAGTACTCTCATATTCCGGTCTAAAATGATTTTGGTCTTTTGTCTTTTGTTAGTATAGTACAGTCTCAAAACACTGTTGTTGAATCACTTTTTTTTACCGGCATCATGTTATTTCATACTAAACAATGTGTAATTATTTATTATTATTACTAGAAAAATATTCTAAATGTTTCCCGTGTCACTTATTTTTTAAGAGAGATTGGTGCCATTGCAATATAATATATTTTTTAAGAGTTTTTTCTTTTTAGATCAGTGCCATTGCAATTTTGCAAGTTTAGAGAAACGCCGTCAAGTTTTTCTTTTCCCAATTCCTCCCTCTCTCGGCGAACGTGACGTGCGGAGTTGTGCGTGCCATGCCCTGACGCACGGGGCGTGCTAGACTGCTAGCAGCCGATGGCTATGGAGATGTGGCTGATCCACGCACTGGCCTTGGACGATGGTGTGCTAGACTGCTAGCAGCCGATGGCTATATGGCGTTAAACAGCTAAAAAAGCCGTTTAGAACATAAGCCAATAGTATTTCTTCTTACACAAAATCGATATTTCTATAAGATTTTTGGCTTTATCACCGCCATATAAGTCCTGCTATTCGGGCGCTGCTTATAAGCCACCGATAAATCAAAGTCTTGTAAAACGTCGATTTTATATAAACAAATACTGGTTTTTTAGCTCAAACGAACAGGCCGTATGGAGATGTGGCTGATCCACGCACTGGCCTTGGACGATGGTGTCTTGCCCAACTGTGATGCGCCATGCCGCGCTCCCGGTCTCCCGACGCCACCAACCTGCCCAAGTGGTGGTACTTCCGGTGCGCCGCCAGCGCCAGCAGCAGCAGCCGATCCCGTGTCACACCACACGCTACTGACAACGATTAGCTGCTGAGAATTCGGGTCCAGTCCAAATCAGTGGCCTTTCCACCATGTCTGCACCGCCGGCAGTCCACAGCTCGGAAGCCGGGAGGTCCGGGTAGCAGCACACGTCCGGTAAGCGGAGGGCCGCCGGGGCGCATCCATCTTCGATCTAGCAGCTGCAGTGTCTCACTCCACCGGTCATAGAGATGGCGAGCGACAGCAACGGCAAGAAGAGAGACCGCTTCTAGGTTGCTAAGAGTCCCCAACCGAGCATCCTGTAGCACATTATTCGGTTCCACTAATACACCCATCTAGGTTGGGGCACACCAGCCAAAACCACACACATCTCAGTGAGTAACAAAGCAAGCCATCATCCAAGATGAGGAAAGGACACATATCATCGAACGACCATCATTTCTCCCAAGATAAAAGATAAAGATAATAATAAGCTCATTCTCTTGACACGGTATTTAACACCCACAAGCAAACTCTGAAAGAACATGCAAAATTAACCGAGTACTACAAAAGCGGTTTTAGTGCGACAGTAGGCTACGGCGGCGCTATGATTGCAAGGTCTGGGAATGACACTTCAGTTCTTTCAGCGCTTGCCACCGCCGCCACCCAGCTTGGGGCCCTTGGAACCCTTCTGGACCGCGCCCTTGGACTGTGCCTTCTGAGACTTGGTCACCTCCGCCTTCTTCGCCTTCTTCTCATCCTTGGTCTTCTTGATGCGCTCCTTGATCTCGCTGCAAGGTCAAGACAGTTCAAGTGAGTGCTATTGACCATCAGTATCTATTGCATTTCTGGAAAATGTCACTCGAGGAGGTTTTATTGGTCTAGACCAAACAAATGATTACCACTGCCACAGGCATAAACAATGGCTTTATTATACACAACTGACAAACATACCGAAGAGCAGCTTCCCTAGCAGCATCGCGGACCTCAGGCTTCTCAGCTCTCTTCTTCTGGATCACTTCCAGGGAAGCACCCACAATTGACCTGGAGTATGGTTTCTTGGTGGTGCGACGCCTCTTCTTGACAGCTTCAGCATGGATATCCTACAGACGAACGGTAAATACATGTAAGATAAGAGGTTCTAGACTTCTAGCACCATTATGAGCATGGCAGGAATAATTATTGTTGCCAGCATCTAGTCAGATGCCATGCATCAAATAGATTGATACAAAGACAATGGTGAAGGACAATACAACTAAGGATAAAAAATCACATGATTCAGAAGACAGCTAACTATATTACTTAACATTGACTACACATTAACAACTTCAGGTTAGCTAGCGGCGCTGCGTATATATACAGAAGTTAACTTATCAATCGTAATCCAGAATGGCGAGAAATTGTTCAAAGCAAAAGTCAATATTTAGCTAATACAAGAAAGTTGGCTGGGTAATATCACATACCTTCTTGTGCTGCTTCCTGTACATTGCTGTCCAGGTAAGCTTTGCAGGCTTCAGACGGTTGTGGAAGTAGCGCTTGCATTTCGAGTTGGCAAAAGGAAAACCTATAAAACAGATGTAATCTCTTTCCGTAAGAATATTATTTTTTTTATAAGCCTAGAAATCTCTTATAAAAATATAATAGCTAGTAACCTGAGAATCAGCACGAATAAATCGGATGCCTTTCCCAGGATAAATCTTCTGACCGCTGAAGCGGCAAAGTTCCGTCCTGCAAGGAGATGATCAAACTTAGAACAATTTTGAGATCCATAACTCTTACTGATAACATTAGTTCGACAGTGTCATTAACCAGTCACAGAAAATATCCTAGCCACGCAGAAAAAAGAAAGACTAACCAGATCTATTAATATATTTCGATTGCAATAAAAAGAAGTACAAACTTACTTCAGCACCATCTTCTCAGCTTCAAGAAACCTTCACCAACTACATATTTCACATGAACCAAAGAAAGAAAATCAGTATTGATGATAACAATGCAACTAAGCAGGTACAAAACCTGATAAATATGTAACAATGTATTAAGCAACAAAACTAAGTTTGCAGCCACACAAATACCATGGTTTCACAGGCAGCAGAAACATAACCAAAAGTAAGTTCCTGCGCAAGGGTTCTATCCTGGTGTATCTCGCACATAAATGAAATACTAAGCAACTATGCCATGCCAAAAGCCACAGCAACTGAGTGCATGGGCTTTGAATTCAATGGGGGTACACAAACATCTAAAAATGCCAATAGAATTAAGAATTCAAAGATTTAGCTGTTGGGTGACTACTGGCAGCAGAAATACAGGACAAATCTTTGCTGCAAAGCGGGTTCCCTGGTCCATATAGCACATACAAAAAGTTTGGCAATTACGCTATTGAAACAGCTATATCGCCACAGTACATGTGCCCTCATGGACAGATAGCTCCTGATGACCATTACAATATAAACCAGATGACAATGCAAGGTGCTATCCTAGTGCATCTCGCACATCAATGAAATAGGTAACGATGAAATGAAAAAGACCATGCTTTCGATTTAAAAGGGTCTACCGAACACCTAAAGAATCAACAGCTTTCAGAACTTTAAAGATCATGCTGCAAAGAGGGTTCCCTGATCCATATAGCACGCACAAAAAAATAGACAACTATAGCGCCTCAGACCCTGAGTACGGTGCTTCGATCCGTCCCTGAGAAGGCAGAGCTAAAATCTCAAACACAAACAGCCAACTCAACTGGACGTACGCCTCCCGATGTTTATCCAGCTGCACGACAGTGACTACACCTAATCATCACCTATATGTGCAACAAATAAAACCATCAAATGAACAAAACCAGATCACGGGAATGGAATCAGGGATGGTTCTAGCGAAAACCACCCGAGATAACGCGAGCGCGAGAGCTAGTCTAAAGGCAGAAACGAAGGGAAGAAGGTTCCGACGGTGGCCATACCTTCCGAGCGGAGGCGCGAAGCCGCAGGCGGCGGCGAGGCGATGGTGGCGGCGGCGGAGGAAGGAGGAGAGTGCTGGTGGCTCCGCTAGGGTTTCTTATATGACCATCTTATATCAGCACATGCGTGGGCTGGCTGACTGGGTTTGCGAAGTGGCCGCTTTTGGGCCCAAAATCCCATTGTGGGCTATAATCAACCCATGGGCTTTTTTCGGCTAACCTACATGAACTATTGTCTGGCCCTTCGACGGTGGTTTAAACTACCTTCCTATCGGTTTAGAAATGGTTTGCGAACACGGTTTTGTAACAGCATCTCCAGTTTATCAAAATTTACTTGATAAATCTTGTGATGGCAAGTAAAATAGAATCTTTCTCCAATAGTTTGGCATAATTCATTTGCCAAAAACAGATCAAACTTACATCAGGAACCCTGAGACAAAAATAAAATTATATTTATGTCATTCCACCTCTTGAAAACTTACATCAGTAACCTAAGACAGAAACAAAATTATTTTTAATACCCTTCCTCCACCTCTCGCAGGAGGCCAATGCGCGGGAGGATGTGCGGACGCTACGCGCACGCATATATGCGCTGCGTCGAGCCAGATCCAATAGCAACTTGCCAAAATATGCCAAGTCATTTGCCAAACTGTTGGAGGATTAATTTTTCAGTTTTGCTAAAAAAATAAGGATAGCAAGTGCTTTTGCCAAACTCTTGGAGATGCTTACGGTGGACTGTTCGCAGGCTAGGGGCGAACTATCCGTGGGTACGGAAATTGTTTGGGTACAAAAATGCTGAACTCGAACCTGATGGCCGTATTGTCGGGGTGGGAGCTCAAACTATCCGCGGGTCAAAAATCTGCACGAATCGAAAATCACTAAGTGTCGGGTGCTAAAATTAGGGCCCCCCAACTGGTCGCGAGGGGGGCCCAACAAACGCAAAACTAGGCCACACAAACAAAGCACGGCCTATCAAGGCCCGGCCACGATGTTCGACCCGTAGAGCCCCTCTCATTGGGGCTTCGGGTCGACCAGAGCCCTCCTGCTGAGGCCTCGGACGAGCGCTAACTTCCGTCCCGGCCAAGGCCCTCCTGGCGAGGCCTCGGGGCGGGCGCTAACTTCCGCCCCATTCGAGCCCTCCTGCTGAGGCCTCGAGCGGGCGCTAACTTTTCCGCCTCGTTCGAGCCCTGCACTGCTTGAGGCCTCGGGGCCGGGCGCTTCTTTCGGTCCCGAAAGAGCCCCCCTCTTTGGGGCCTCGAGATGGCGCTAACTTTTACGTCCCCTTAGAGAGCCCCCGCGTCTTGGCCTCGGGCCGGGCGCGGCTACATTTTGGTTAAAAAGAGAACCACGACTTGACGTATAACCACCGCCCCGCCTTCCCACCGGTTCTTGTCATAATGGCCTTGTCCCTTGAATAGAAAGCGGCGACACTGCTCTCATCGAGTTCATGATTCGTTATCCTCCACTTGGGGCCAGGCCTGCCACTGTGGGGGGCACTGTGCCCTAACCTCTCTGGCGGGTCAAGTCACCGAGGCTTCCACGGCAACCACCACGCCAAGGGCCGCCACCCGGCATCATCCTCCGCACGGGAGTCGTCGGGCACACTAGTCAAACAACAGTCCCTCCCGGGTTTTACGAGCCCGAGATGGGCGGCGACGCCCCGATGACGGCTCTCCCCTATGCCGGCCGCCTGCGTCGGCGAGGCGGCGAGGCCTCTCCGAGGCCCTCGAGCCAAGGGAAGTCAAAGCTAGCCCGCAGATTCAGAAACACCTCCCCGGCCTCTCCATCAACCTCTGCCAGGGACGGCCGTCCCATCCGCCGCCAGCCGAGGAAATGGCCCTTCACGGCCACGCACGTGCCCCCCGCCGAGGGCGAGCCCACGCTGCTAGAACCCACGCCGGGGCCTCGGCACAAGGAGGGCGGCCCGGCTCAAGGCCGAACCCGGGGGAAGCACCACTGCTCGTGCACCGGCATTCTATGTACTCCCTGTTCACCCCTTGCGGCTATAAAAGGGGAGGACCGGGCCCTGCAACGGGGGGAGATAAGCAAGCAGCAACCAGAAACACATAGACACACTCAAGTAACCTTGAGCACTTGTACACGAGCGCAGTCTTGGCACCCGCCTCGTACAACCACGAGACTTGGGACCAGCTCTCTCTCTCTCTCCACCCGCTTGTACACCCTACCTACAAGCACTCAGGTGCAAGATAATACAAGCCTTCCTTGTGTCCTTCTTGCACACCTTCCGGGGTTGGGAACACGCACCACAAATTTACTAGTTGGAGCTAGGACTACCAGTTTTAGCACCGACAGTTGGCGCGCCAGGTAGGGGCCTGTGCGTGTTTTCGCCTTCCTTCCCGCCAAAACTCCGGAATGGCCAACCACCGCAACGAGACGTCTCCGAACATCTCCGGCTCCCACTTTCCTCCAACACAGCCATTGGAGTTGGGCACCGTGATCCGGTTCGGGGATCTCGATTTCATGTCGCTGGGCACCCAGTACGACATGGAACTCCTTCCGCTCGAGGCCCGAGAGTCTCCCAGACGAGGCTCCCCCAGACCTCATCGCGAGCCGGCGCCCCCAAGGCGCCGTAGCGCCTGAGCCCGCCATACTCGGCAAGCGTCGCGCTAGGGACACGGAGGAGGATCTGGCCGTTGCATTTAGGCGGCATAGGCCACCTAACGTCTCGCGACCAGCCCCCACCACCATCGCCGTTCGGCCTCACCAACGCCACCTCCACGTGCGCTGCGTTGGTCTCCACCAGCTTAGGCCTATGGGGAACTCCCCGCCACCGGCTACACTACCCCGAGGATTCGGACACGTCGCCCCTAGCTGCGTCAGGCACGACCTTAAGGAAGCGCCGGACTAGGTGGGCGGGGTAGACCATTACAGGTCCCGCTTCGTCCCACGCCGATCCGGCTACACGGAGGCCGCGAGGCCGTGAGTTAATGCCACAGCGCATGCATATGCCTTTGGCTACCCGACTTCGGACTTCGCGGGCGACATATGCGACCCGACCAGCGAGTGCTTCCATGTGGAGATCGCCATCTGGGCGGCGGCGGCGAACAACGGCGACGGCGAACAGGACCACCCGCAACCCCGCACGCCGCAAAGGGGCGGCACTGCCGAGGCGCAACACCTCGGGACCCCAGCGTGTCCATTACCCACGGGTCGGGGCTTGTAGACCCCGCCACGCATGGGTCCCCGAGGACCCGGCGATCCGGCGGCTACCCCTCGGGGGGGCCCACGTCCCACCATCGAACAGATCCGGGAGCTTGGGGACAAGCTTCGGCGCGACAAATCTTCGGCTACGGCGGAGATAGAGGCGTTGAGCGTGGCGCGCGCAACCACGCTAACCCGAGCCGCTGCTGCCTGACAAAAGCGCGCCCGCGGCGTCAACCGGAGGATCGTCAGCGGCGAAGGGGGGAACGCCCCATCTTCCAAATGCAAGCCCGAGCGTGGCGGCTGCGGCCCTTCCCCGAGGATTGAGCCATCCACCCCGGAGGGGCGACGGATTCGAGACGAGATGCGGGGCTACATCGAGACCGCCGCCGTCCCGGCAAGGCGAGAGCTCAGCCTCCCGTCGTCGGGTACAGAGAGACGAGGAGGACGAGGTACTCCCTCGCGGCGAACGGGAGGCGGTCCATCAAGATCTGTCGCGAGGCCGGTCCGCGAGCGCATCCAGGGACAACCGTGGCAGCCTCGGCGATGGCGGCGCACGCAATCATCATCAACAACGCCGCAAGAGAAGCCGGAGCACGGGCGGGACGCGACCGCCCGCCACGCAGAGGCGGCAGACACGACAAATGGCGATGACGCGGCGATGCCGATCCCCGGGGCCCGTGCCTTCAGCGGAGATCCGCAACGCCTGTTCCCTTTCGGTTTCGCCAACCGCCAACCTCACCAAGTACTCGGGAGAAACGAACCCCGAGGTGTGGCTCAACGACTACCGCTGGCGTGCAGTGCCATTGGCAAAATATGGACGACGACAAAGCTTATCATCCGTAACCTTCCGCTTCACCTGGGCGACTCGGCGCGATCTTGGCAGGAGCATCTTCCCGCCCGCACGATCCCTGACTGGACTAATTTGGTCAAGGTTTTCGTAGGGAACTTCTAGGGCACATACGTGCGCCCTAGGAACTCGTGGGACCTCCGCGGCTGCCGCCAGAAGTCCGACGAGTCGCTACGGGACTTCATCCTGCTTCTCGAAGAAGTGCACCGAGCCGCCCAACGTGGCCGGCACCGCCATCATCAGCGCGTTCTGGACGGTACCACCTGCAAGGAACTCGTCCATGAGCTGGGCCGGAGGATGCCGACCACCGCCAACGAGTTATTCGAGGTGGCGACCAACTTCGCCTCCGGCAAGGAGGCGGTGGGAGCGATCTTTCGCAGCGGCAATGACAAAGGAAAGCGGAAGGAAAGTGATGCCGAGGGGGACGCATCCTGTAACCCCAAGAAGAACAAGAGGAACAAGCGGAAGGGGAAGAAGGGCAAGAAGGAGGTGGACACTGATGACGAGCTCGTCGCCGCAGCCGACCGCAAGGCCCCCCGTGGCCCCCCGGGGCCCGGGGCTTTTGACGACATGCTCAAGAAGCCCTATCCTTTCCACAAGTTCCCCGTTAAGCACACCATGGGGGAGTGTGACTTGGCCTACCGTTTCTACCAGAAGCTCCCCCCGCCCGAGGACAAGAAGAAAAGGGGTGAAGAGGACAAGGCTGAGGGGTTCCCCGAGATCCACGATGTCTTCATGGTCATCGGAGGGCTGCCAGCAAACCTCACTCCGCGCCAGATCAAGCGTGAGTGACGTGAGGTCTTCTCGGTGCGCCCGCCACCCCCCGAGCACCGTGGTCCGCCGACGCCATCACTTTCAACATCGACGACCATCCGCTCCATGTGCCGAACCCGGGACGGTACCCGCTCGTGGTCGACCCCATCATCGGCAACGTGCGGCTCACCAAGATGCTGATGGACGGCGGCAGCAACATCCTCTACTCCGAGACCCTCAGCCTGTTAGGGATTGAGCGCCCACAACTCCGACCTTGCAGCTCTCCTTTCCAGGGCATAGTACCAGGCAAGCGCGCCTGGCCCCTCGGGCAGGTCGACCTCCCGGTCTTCTTCGGGACGCCATCAAACTTCCGCAAGGAGGTCATCACCTTCGACGTGGTCGATTTCCGAGGAACCTATCACGGAATCCTCGGACGCCCCGCGTATGCGAAGTTCATGGCCGTCCGCAACTACACCTATCTCCTCTTCAAGATGCCAGGCCCCAACGGTGTCATCACCATCGGCTCCTCCTACAAGCACGCCTTCAACTGCGACGTCGAGGCGATCGAGCACGCTGAAGCCGTGGCGGTGTCCGAGGCCCTCGACTCCAAGCGCCACGCTGGCACCTTCGAGCCGTCCGACGGGGCGAAGGAGGTCCCGCTGGATCCCGCTTCTCCGTCCGGCAAAACGGTGAAAATCTGCGCCTCCCTCGACCCTAAATAGGAAGCTGTGCTCGTCGACTTTCTCCGCGTGAACGTCGACATCTTCGCGTGGAGCCCCTCGGACATGCCAGGCATTCCGAGGGATGTCGCCGAGCACTCCCTTGATGTCAATGCCGGATCCAAGCCGGTGAAGCAGCGTCTGCGCCGATTCGATGAGGAGAAGCGCAGAGCCATCGGCGAGGAGGTGAACAAGCTTTTGGCGGCCGGATTCATCAAGGAAGTGTTTCATCCCGAGTGGTTATCTAATCCTGTACTGGTTAGAAAGAAAAGTGGGAAGTGGAGGATGTGTGTAGACTACACTAGTTTAAATAAAGCATGTCCAAAAGTTCCTTTTCCTCTACCACGTATCGATCAGATAGTCGATTCCACTTCAGGGTGTGAACTCTTATCCTTCCTTGATGCCTACTCCGGCTACCACCAAATCAAGATGAAGGAGTCCGACCAGCTCGCGACTTCCTTCATCACCTCTTTTGGCATGTACTGCTACGTGACGATGCCCTTCGGACTCAGAAACGCCGGAGCCACATACCAACGGTGCATGCTCGGCGTCTTTGGGGATCACATTGGAGAAACCGTGGAGGCCTACGTAGACGACATAGTAGTCAAGACCAAGAAGGCCGATGACCTCATCACCGACCTTGAGGTTGCCTTCCGGTGTCTTAAGGCGAAAAGCGTCAAGCTCAATCCTGAGAAGTACGTCTTCGGGGTTCCCCGAGGCATGCTCTTAGGATTCATCATTTCAAAACGCGGCATCGAGCCCAACCCGGAGAAGGTGACCGCGGTGACCAGTATGGGGCCGATAAAGAATCTGAAGGGGGTGCAGCGAGTCATGGGCTGCCTTGCGGCTCTTAGCCGCTTCATCTAGCGCCTCGGCGAGAAAGGTTTGCCCTTGTACCGCCTCCTGAGGAAGTCGGAGCGCTTCTCCTAGACCGCCGAGGCCCAGGAGGCTCTAGACAAGCTCAAAGCTGCCCTTACCAGCGCCCTGATACTGGTCCCCCCATCAGAAGGTGAGCCCCTTCTCTTGTACGTGGCTGTTGACACTCGTTAGCGTCAACTTTTACTAGGGCTTTTTACCCGAATGAAAACAAGAAAACACACTAGTCTAGGGCTTTATCCGACAAATTCCACGAGTTTTGCATATTCGTATTTTTCGGGTGATTTTGAAAAAGCCGAAAAGAGGGATTCTAGTGCAAAATAAGCACGAAAACTTATCCGCCACGGAAATATCACGATTGGGCTCGGGAACCATCTAGAAGACACCCGAAGCAACGGGACCCCGAGAGGAGGAAAAGTGGGGCCGCCTTGGGCCCCACCTTGGGCCGCCCGGCCCCCCTGCTAGGGTTTCGGCCCCCTTCCGGAAGCTTCCTCCACCGCCTACGAGGAGTCATCTTGGCCCTTGGTTACGCGTCGGTTTGATCTGCGGCGCACGTCGATCCCACCGGGCTATAAATAAAGGGGTAGACCCCCTCCCTAAAGGCATCAAGTCATTTGGAGATCCAAATGCATCAAGAGCCTTCTCTAGTTCATCGAGCCTCTCTAGTTCATAGCTTTAGCCTAGTTAGATTAGAAGTAGAAGAGTTCTAGTTCTTCAATGGGATCCTCAGGGCCCCCCGTCGTGCAATGCAGGCGCGAGTTCGGTATTGATCTAGTACCTTTCTCTTATTGTATTCATTATGATTCAGGGGCAACATTGTTCTTAATCTCTTACATATTCTTAATTGCAATAGTCATTGTTTACTTTGATTATATGTCTAGGATAGTTGGTTTGATCTTATTGAATTCATGTAATTGCTCATATAGCATTTACCCAAGCGGCCGTTGTGTAGATGGTAGACAATATGTAGACGTGGTGTCTAGATATCTTGTTTATCTCTGCGAGTGCACCCCGACGTCTTAGGGACATATGGTAGTTCGCGCAGTGACAATTTGCGTTGGTTCCTCTGTAGTCCACCCTCCGTGCGTAGGACTAGCATGGGCACGGTCGCCAAGGAGGTGACCTTTGTGTCTTAATACCCTCATTAGTTGATGCCTCTTTACATGTGATAATGATATAAGGTTAACTTAACAATGATTGCTAGATGGAGTTGCACTAATTAGAGTTATTCATTGACGTAGTTATTGAATTACCTTAGTATTTATTCCCCGAGTTTATCCATTGGCTAGCTATTGTTATGACTAGAAGAGCTCGATGTTTATCTATTTATGATGACTGATCGTTATTATTATTTATCATATATATCTTTTATCACGTGACTTATCCCCTCGTTATGAGTAGGATTCTAGTTATGGTTTGCCTTTCACATCAATAGTATAAGTTATAGTTTATAAGTCCTATATATAGACCTTCCCAGTGGTATAAATATAAATCGACAACCCGATAGACTTCCCTAGGTAAAATGCTACAACGGTATAATTATCTAAAACTTGCGTAACCCGCTTAGTTTATATTCTTATCTTTATATTCATATCTTTTATTTCTGCCTAGTCATATTGAATACATGTAAATCTATAGTTATTTCTTAAGCATTTGGATTAAGGATGACAACTTAATTCATGCTTAGGAATGATAGTGATAAATAGGTGGCTAGTTGCTAATGACAAGTTAATTTAATACCGAGCATTTTTGGCGCTATTGCTAGAGGTAGGGTTTATCTCTATTTTTAGTAGTGACGTTAGAAATGCCAACAGTGGCCGCGACGACCCAAGTGGTTAGCGCGGCCATTGTGGTTGAAAGACAGGAAGAAGGCCACGCCCTGCCGGTTCAGAGGCCGGTTTACTTCATCAGTGAGGTGTTGTCCGAGACCAAGATCTGCTACCCACAGATCCAGAAGCTGCTCTACGCCGTGGTCCTGACTCGACGCAAGCTCCGGCACTACTTTGACGCCCACCCAGTGACAGTGGTCTCCTCCTTCCCGTTGGGGGAGATCCTCCAGAACCGGGAGGTCTCAGGACGGGTCGCTAAGTGGTCCGTCGAGCTTATGGGAGAGGCACTCTCCTACGCGCCAAGGAAGGCCAACAAGTCTCAAGTCTTGACCGACTTCCTCGCAGAGTAGACCGACACCCAGCTACCACCGTCTCGGATCTAGGTGGAGTGCTGGACCATGTATTTCGACGGATCCCTGATGAAAACCGGCGCCGGCGCCGGCCTCCTCTTCGTCTCACCCCTCGGGGTGCACGTGCGGTACGCGATTCGACTCCATTTTCCTGCTTCGAACAACATGGCAGAATACGAGGGCCTCCTTAACGGCTTGAAGATCGCCACCGAGCTCGGCGTCAAGCGCCTCGACGTCCGAGGCGACTCGCAGCTCGTCATCGACCAAGTCATGAAGGACTCGAGCTGCCACGACCCAAAGATGGATGCATACTGCAAGGCGGTACGCGGCCTGGAAGACAAGTTCGACGGCCTCGAGCTCAACCACGTCGCCCGGAGGTACAATGAAGCCGCCGATGAGCTTGCCAAGATCACGGCCGGGAGGACCTCTGTCCCCCCGTACGTCCTCACCAAGGACCTTGCGGCCCTCTCCGTCAGCCTTCGAAGGCCGAGGCAGCGCAGCGGGGCCCGAGCCCCCCTGGGGCTACGACCCCATCCGAGGCCGAGGCCCCCTCGGCGGACGACGTCAACGTCATGGAGCTTGACGAGGAAGGTCCAGAAGCCGACCTCGAGCAAGATTGGAGGAAACCGTACCTTGATTGGATCGTCCGAGGGGTCCTCCCTGAAGACTTCAACCGAGGCCGACGCATCGCGAGAAGAGCAAAATCCTTCGTCGTGGTGGAGGGACGAGCTTTACAAGAGAAGCCCCTCGGGAATCCTGCAACGGTGCATCTCTTCCGAGGAAGGGCTGAAGCTGGTCCGCAAAATCCACGCTGGCGCCTGCGGCCATCACGCTGCGCCGCGTTCCCTCATCGGCAGTGCGTTCCGGCAAGGTTTTTACTGGCCAACTGCCGTCGCCGATGCCACTCACGTGGTGCGCACCTGCGAGGGTTGCCAGTACTATGCTCGCCAGACACACCTGCCAGCCCAGGCGCTCCAGACTATCCCCATTACTTGGCCATTCGCCGTGTGGGGACTCGACCTCTTCGGACCTCTCAAGAAAGCACCCGGGGGTTTCACCCACCTGCTGGTCGCCATCGACAAATTCTCCAAGTGGATCGAAGCACGCCCCGTCACCAACATCCGATCCCAGCAGGCGGTGCTGTTCTTCACCGACATCGTCCATCGCTTCGGAGTCCCGAACTCCATCATCACCGACCACGGCACCCAGTTCACGGGGAAGAAGTTTCGAGACTTCTGCGACAGGCACCAGATACGCATCGTCTGGTCTGCTGTCGCCCATCCCTAGACGAACGGGCAGGTAGAACGTGCCAATGGTATGATTTTGCAGGGACTCAAGCCTCGGATCTTCAACAAACTTGACAAGTTCGGCAAGAGGTGGCTCGAGGAGCTCCCCTCGGTCCTTTGGAGCCTCAGGACGATGACCAGCCGGGCCACAGGGTTCACGCCCTTCTTCTTGGTGGACGGTGTCGAGGCTATCCTTCCCACCGACTTGGAGTTCGGTTCTCCGAGGCTGAAAGCCTACGATGAGCGGCGCAACCAGACGGCTCGGGAGGATTCGCTGGATATGCTCGAGGAAGCAAGGGACACTGCCCTTCTACACTCGGCCAGATATCAGCAATCCCTCCGGCGCTACCACGACCGACGGGTCCGAACCCGAGACCTCAAGGAGGGCGACTTGGTGTTGCGGCTTCGCCAGGACAACCGAGGCCGCCACAAGCTCACGCCGCCATGGGAAGGACCCTACATCATTGCCGAGGTCCTCAAGCTGGGCACTTACAAGCTCGCCGATGAGGACGGCCAGGTCCTCAACAACGCTTGGAACATCCAGCAGCTACGTCGCTTTTACCCGTGAAGTTTCCAAGCTTTGTACATGCTTTTGTACCTTACGTTTTCTCAGAAAGAATGGAAGCAACAAGCACTTGTTCTTTTTTCTGCGACGTAACACACATCCAAGGCCCCTTGGGGGCTAAGGACTTCAAAATTCCGCTTACACTCCCGCAAGGGTGGAGCGAGACTCGGTCTTGACTCACCAAAACCGAGCCTCCCTCGGGGGCTAGAAAGGGGGGAACCTCCTCCTGAAAAGCATCCCAAAAACACTTCTCATTTTTCACCAATCGTTTTTCACAAATTTTCATGCCCCAAGATCTCGGACACTTAGGAAAGGGCAACTAACGGAAGTCATTCCGAGGCTAGGGCCGGCTAAGTCGCGAGGACTCCTACGCCCGTGCGCTACGGAGCCCCTACTCGCCACCCTCGGCCAAGGAAGGACCTCAGGCAATGCGAGAGGGTTGTTCTAAGTGCCAGGGTCGGCAGAACCGTGAGGCCACCTACGCCCGTGCGCTGTGGTGCCTCCAATCGCTACCGTCGACTAACGAACGGCCCCTAAATTCGGAATAGTCTCGCAAGGCTCTAACTTAAGTGTGGATCGAGATAAAAAGGCACGAGAAGCAAGCAAAAATGATCACAAAACACAAGGCCACGATGGGCCATTAGCGTAAGTATCTTCAAAGGAAACTGATATAGTTTTTTTACACGGGCACTCGGCCCAAGCCGAAGGACCTATTAGGGGCGTCCGGCCCCCCCGGCGTTTTGAGCAACAAAGTCCCGGGCCTCGGCAATATCGGCCTAACCGCGGGAGCGAGGGACGACGGCCGGGCGCAAAGATCCGGACCAGTGCGGAGGGGGGCCCCTTTTCCTCAACCTTATGGACCAGCTCCGCGAACACTTCGCTCTCGCGGCCTTCCTCTTCCTCCGAGACAACGATCCCCCTGAGATCCGAGGAAGATCGAGCTCGTAGTGGGAGGTGGCCAGCCGCAGCGTGTGTGACACGCCGATCCTGGGCATCCGGGCGCGCGCCTCCACCCGCCTGGGTAGCCCAGCGAGCCGCCCCAATGGATCGCTCCCACCAGCCTCACCGACCTCTACCTCGGTGCAGGCGGCTACCACCTTTTGCGTCAAGGCGTCGAGCTCGCTTTGCGCCGAGTTGTAGGCCGTCTGCGACGCAAGGAGGGCCGCCTCCAGCTCCGACACCCTCCCCTCCAGGCCTGCGATAAGCCTAAGATTCAGAATCCGAGGCAAGACGGCAATGGAACGACAGACAGGTACGACGCTTACTCTCCTGCTGGTTGAGAAGGGTCTCGTTCTTGGCAACCCCCTGCAGAAGCTCGGCCTTCATCATGGCGTTGTCGTCATCGAGGAGCTGGAGATCGGTCTCCACGGTTATCAGCCTCTCGGACAGGGCCTGGACGGAGTCGGCCGAGCGGTTGACTTCGCCCCACATCACCTCCCTCTCGGCCCGGTACCGGTTGAGGTCCGACACGTGCTTCGCCACAATCTCTTTTGAAAGAATGGCTTCCTCGCACGCCGTCGAAGCCTCGGCCTTCAAGTCCGAGACAAGGAGACGAAGCTTCTCAATCTCCTCGTCCTTGGCCGATAAGGCGGTGTTCAGCTGAACCACAAGGTCCTTCTGGTGGTTGAGCTCGTCGGTGAGACCGGCCGACGCACAGATGAATTCTGACTTGGCCCGGACGCCCGCGCCCGCCTCCCGCAGCGACTGCACCCAATCATTCAGCCATCACGGAAGGGCTCTGAGGACAAAGGAACTGTCAGGAAGCTGGGTGGACAAGAGCGACGAGAGAGTCGAGAAGGATCTCTCGGCCAGCTCCTGGCACATCCCCGCCTGCTTCCACAGCTCCCCTTCCCATGCGTCGTCCCAAGACGAAGATCGGCCGCCGTCCGGGGGCTCCCCTCCCGATCAGCCGCGGCGGGGGGCCCTCGCGAGCTCACTGGGACGAGCGGCCTCCCCGACCAAGCGGGCCCTCACTCATGACGGCACCTCGGCCGGCCGCCCCGGCCATGGCGCACACCTCGACCACCACGGGCCGAAGGAGGTCGTGTCCTCGGCAGCGCCTCCTTCCCCCACGCCACGACTTGGGGCGGGGGGGGTGGGGCGGCGCCTGCTCCGACACGGCCGCGTCCCGCCCGCGGCCACGTCCGCAGCGACCCCCACGGTGGGCGTCCGCCGCGCCCTCGCCCACGACTTGAGGCGGGGGGTGGAGGCGGCGCTGAACCGCCATGGCCGCACGGTAGACGCCCTCGTCACTTCCACGCCGCCGGCCAAGGGCATCTCCACGACCGGGCGGCACCTCGGCCGCGTCCTTCTCCCTTCGGGCTGCGCCGCCGCCTCAAGGGCAGCCCCAAGGCTCGCGCTCCCCGCCCCGACTTCCAGCGCTTCGTCGCGGTGAGCGGAGCTCTGGTCGAGCCGGCCTTACGCTTTAGACAAAGAAGGACAAGACGGGGAGCATCGAGGAAAAAGAAGAAAGAGAAGCAAACACTGAAGACAGAGCCCAAGGCCGAGCAACACTTACCACGGCACCCTCGATCCCGATGCCCGACGGGGCCAAGCTCGAGGGAAGGGACCTCGGGCGCCCGACATCCTCGCCCCTTCGTCGAGCGTCCCGACCCCCCCCCCCGGGTCTCCTCTCCGACGCCTCGGGCCGCCTCGGGGTGGAGTCGGTGCGCTGCCACGCGGGGACACCGGGCGCAGGTTGGCCTCGGGCTGCACCTCCTCCGCCGGTCGCACCCTCGGTCGCCCCCGTCTTCTTCGCCCGTGAGGGGGTGGACTCGGCGGCCTCCTTCACCCGCGGGCGTCCCGCTTCCCCCTCGGGGGACGTCCACGGCCTCAGCCCCGCCGTCTTTGCCTCGGCGCGGATGAAGCCGAGGCCGAACCTTCATGGGCGGAAACCGCCGCCACTCACGCACGCGGCGCACCACCGACCGTTGGGGTACGACACCTCCCCACAGCGCGCTCCAGCCCCAAGGAGCGCACGCAGTCGTCGTCGTACCACCCCACCTCGTCATCGTCATCATCATCATCGCCGTCGTCGGTGGTGTCCGACGGCGTCTCCTCCCTCCTCTGAGCCCCTCCTCGCCCCGGGTAGCGCCGGGCGCTTCTCCAGCTCTACCATCTCCCGCCGCTTGCGGACGTTCCGCCGCGCCCCAGTCTCCTTCTTCTTCTTCGCCGTCTCCGCGGCAGCCCTGTTAGCCGCCTTCTCCGCGGAGATGGGGGGCTTGGATGCCTTCAGCTTCCCGGCGAGCCCCTACGGAGACGAAGGCAAGAATAAGATGAGAAAAGGGCATAGGGGGCACACGTCGGGCACAGGAAGGAGCCTTACCACAGAGATGTAGTTCTTGTCTGGCCGCATCGGCACCTTGTACATCACGGCGGGGTCTGCCGCCGCCGCCGCCTTCTTCGTCCGCTCGAGGATCTCGAGATGGTCGAGATCCTCGGGCGCCATCCGGGTGCCCCTCCACTCGATGCCGGCCCTCATGTCGTACAGGCTGTACCGCCTGTCCATGAGAGGCAACACTCGCCGTTGGTGGAAGCCGGCGATCACTCCCGACGCGTCCAACCCAGCCTGGGTCAGAACCTTCAAGGCATTCTGCGCCTTATGCAGCGGGGTCACCTTCCCCGGGATCAACTCCTTCCTCCACGACGGCGGTGAACGACTTCCAGGTGTAAGCCGGGAGGTGGTTGAAGTTGTTGCGGAGGTAGAACCACTTGCTGTGCCAGCCGCGGTTGGAGGACGCGAGCTTCGCCGGAATGTAGGATTGCCGGTTGCGGGACCGCAACTGCAGCATGCAGCTCCCGGCCCGGACGGCCAGTCTCCTCCCCTTCTCCTTCTCCGACCCCTTGGGAGCCTTCAAGAAGAGGACGGCCTCAAAGAAGTAGACCCAGAGGTCCCAATGGGCCTCGACCCCAAGGAATGCCTCACACAGGGCGACGAACACCGCCGCCTGCGTGATCGAGTTGGGGTTGAGGTTGTGCAGCTCCAGACCGTAGTACTTCAGGAGCGCTCGGAGGAACCGGCCCGCCGGCATGCCAAGCCCGCGCTCGTGGAACGCCGTGAAGCTCACGACGTACCTCTCCGGCGGCTCCGGGAGCTGGTGCTCGGGCGGCGGCACGATCCACTCCCGCATCGGAACGTCGTCGGAGCGGGGGCGGAGGAGACCCTTCTCCACCAGCGTCGTCAGCTCGGCCTCCGTGACCGAGCACGTCTCCCACTCCTCCACGCCGACGATCACAACTCTGGACGCCATCAGAACGACGAGCAAGGTTCGCCTCTTCTCTCTTCTCTCTCTCTCTCTCTCTCTCTCTCTCTCTCTCTCTTCTCTTCTCAGCGGTGCACAGGCTGCTTCTGGCTGCGGCAGATGGAAAGAGCGGAGGCCAATGGCGGAGAAAGCAAAAGGAAGTGCCAGCAGCCGCCGCCGCCCAGGTATTTATACACGGCTAACCTTAGCCCGTTCACCTTCCTGCATTTAATGCGTATCTTTTCCTACTCAATTGCATCCACACGGAGTCCCAGGCGCCCGCGCCCGAGCGGCCGCAGCCACACGGGACTGGAAAGGCACACACACTTTGCAGGGTTCGTCCTCCACAGAAGATTCCGGCTCACGGAGCCCGGGCTTACATCACAAGGCCCACACGCTAGCCGGCCGCAGTGGTACACGCTATTGTCACGCCCCCGGGGACTCCACGCTGCGGTGCGCCAACCGCCCGGACGTGGGGGGGCCCACCACTTCTCCGCAGCCAGGCGGCGCCGTGGCGCCGGACGCTCCGAGAAGGGTGCCTCAAAAGGCGCACCCACGCCCCCACGGCGGGTAAACAATGGGCTTCCTTTCCCCGTGAAGGGACCCGGGTGACGGCCCATTTACGGTCCAGAGGTTCGAGGCTGGCCCACCGTGGGTTCGACAATTTTGCCTCGGACGCCAGTGAGTCGTGGATGGCTCGGACGGTCTCATACACACAGCTCTAGCCCTCGCAAGCAGGGACCGTCCCTGCCGTGTCCGAGGCCAGCGAGGCAGTCTGAGTTAGGGGGATCCCGCGTGGGAGTGCAGCGAGCCCTCGGGACCTGGCGGACGGGACCCGGGCCCCGCCTCAGACACACCTTGTAGGCTCTAAGGGAATGCGCCCGGGCCCAGCCAACCCCTAACGAACGAGGCACAGGCATTCCACTTGGACTTACCCAATGCCACCGGATCTCGACCATGTTCGACACTCATCGACGGTAGCATGGTGAAGTCCATCCTCCTCCCTGCGAAAGGGATGCTGAGGCGCAAATAAAACTAACGACCAAGTACCGCTCGGTCGCCCCACGCCAGAACAGGGCTCGGGGGCTCCCCCGGCGCAGAGGCTGAGGGCGGGAAACGTCAACTAACGCACCGGACACCCGCACGAGCCGACGGGCCCGGGGACTCGGTAAAACGATAGAAACACTCCCACAAAAAGCACGCAAGCCCTCGAAGGAGTGCTCACACTCCTCCGAGGCCTCGGGGGTTACACCCGGCGGGTGCGCTCGCGCGCCCCCCACCGGAGAACGAGGCCTCCGAGACAAGAACACCTTGACAAACAATCCCGCGCTCTCACCAAGCACGTGCAAGCCCTCGGAGGAGCACTCTCACTCCTCCGAGGCCTCGGGGCTACACCCGCCAGAGAGCGCCAGCACACCCAAGCAGAAGGAAGCTCGAAGCATTTAACAATGTGCCCGGCTGAAGCTGATTCTAAGCTGCAACCTCCGAACGAGTGCACCCACTCCTTCAAAGGTTCAGGGGCTACTGTCGGGTGCCAAAATTAGGGCCCCCCAAACTGGTCGTAGAAGCAGGGCCTAACAAACGTAAAACTAGGCCACACAAACAAAGCACGGCCTATCAAGGCCCAACACAATGTTCGACCCGGCCGAGCCCTCTCTGTTGGGGCCTCGGACGGGCGCTAACTTTCCGTCCCGAGCCGAGCCCTCCCTGCTGAGGCCTCGGACAGGCGCTAACTTTCTGTCCCGACCGAGCCCTCCCTGCCGAGGCATCGGACGGGCGCTAACTTTCCGTCCCCCACCGAGCCCTCCCCGCTGAGGCCTCGGGACAAAGCGCTAACGGGTCCCGACCGAGCCCTCCCCTTACCGAGGCCTCGGACGGGTGCTAACCGCCCCCTGCTTCGAGCCCTCCCCGCAGGGCCTCGGGGGCACTAACTTTTCCGTCCCCAACCGAGCCCCCCTCTGCTTTGGGGCCTCGACGGGCGCTAACTTTCCGTCCCCGCCCGAGCCCCCACGCCTTGGCCTCGGACGGGCGCGCGCATTTATCGGGTCAAAAACAACCCCGACTTGACGTATAACCACCGCCCGCCTTCCCACAGCTTCTTGCCATAATGGCGCGCTGTCCCTTGGCGGGGGATGGAAGGCGGCTCGACAATCGCTCTCATCCGAGTTCATGATTACGTTATCCTCCACAGTGGAGGCTAGGCCTGCCACTTTGGGGGCACTCGTGCAGCCTAACCTCTCTCGCCAGTCAAGTCACCGAGGCTTCCGTGACAAAGCCCGCCACGCCAAGGGGCCGGGCCACCCGGCATCATCCTCCGTGACGGGAGTCGTCGGCCGGGGCACTAGTCAAACAACAGTCCCTCCCGGGTTTTCGAGTCCGGATGGGCGGCGACGCCCCGATGACGGCTCTCCCCTATGCCGGCCACCCTACGTACGGCGGCAAGCGCCGAGGCCCTCCGAGGCCGCAGAGCCAAGGGAAGTCAAAGCTACAAAGGCCGCAGATTCGAAACACCTCCCCTAGCCTCTCCATCAACCTCTACAGGGACGACCGTCCCATCCGCCGCCAGGGCTGAGGAAATGGCCCTTCACGGCCATGCACATGCCCTGCAGCAGGACAGGCTCCACAGTGCTAGAACCCACATCAGGGCCTCGGCACAAGGAGGGCGGCGGGCTCCAAGGCTTCGAACCAGGAGGGAAGCACCACTGTTCGTGCACCGGCATTCTATGTACTCCCCCGCTCACCCCTTGCGGCTATAAAAGGGGAGGACCGGGCCCTGCAACGGGGGGAGATAAGCAAGCAAAGAACCAGAACACATAGACACACTCAAGTAACCTTGAGCACTTGTACACGAGCGCAGTCTTGGCACCTGCCTCGTACAACCACGAGACTTGGGACCAGCTCTCTCTCTCTCTCTCCACCCGCTTGTACACCCTACCTACAAGCACTCAGGTGCAAGATAATACAAGCCTTCCTTGTGTCCTTCTTGCACACCTTCCGGGGTTGGGAACACGCACCACAAATTTACTAATTGGAGCTAGGGCTACCAGTTTTAGCACCGACACTAAGAACTCAAAATGGCCAGATCTCGGTCAAATCTCAACCCAACTACACCAAATTTAAATCAAATGATCTCAAGATAGTTGATGAGCTATCTTTAAAAGATCATCGCTCAAAACAAAGCTAATCAACGGGAAACTTAGATCACACGAAGAACACTCCAACAATCACCCGTTCACCTTGATTTGTCCTGATCTACAAATTCGTTATAATTTAAACAAATTTTCTCGGTGGAAAGAATCAACCCATGACCTAGATAAAGTAGAAACAAACAGTTCAAATTGAGATACACCACAGATCAAGAACAAAGTAAAATCATGAGGTGGAAAACAGGATTGTAAGAACAGGAACACAAAAAACATGAAAAAATCGAATCCTGGAAGACATGATGAGGTAAGGGCCTCCATTCCGACCCAAAATCTCAAGTCCGATTACACAGATGAAGTGACTAGATCATTTGACGACATCCCAAGCAAGACCTGAGGAAGGAGGAAGACCTAGAAGGGGAAATAATTCCCACTCAAAACAAAAACATTTGGATAAATGTCTCCTGGGGTGTACGATGGTGTAAGTAATAATTTTATATTTGTCAAATTTTGATTTCTATTATCTTCTATTTGGGTTAGGATTAGAATTCATATTCAGTTTTTTTTGAGATTATAACACATTTAAGCACGAAGTCCAGATCACAGACCCAATAATACATTTTGAAATTAGACTTCGGGCACACTAGATAAGAGCTATTCTAACTTATACGAGCATGGATTATATACATAAGTCTGTACAGAAAAAAAAATATTGTCGAGTAGTTAGAGGGAGATAGATAAAAAAATGGATAAACAAAAAGAATGAGGAAGAGAAAATTTTCCACTTTATTATTAGTATAGATATAGATACAGATTAGCCATTACAATTATAGACGTTTCTGACTTTTTTTTAAAAATGGTAAAAGCTAGTACTAAACAATTGATTTAGAACGAAAACAAAATGGCTCATAGTTTGAACTTAGAAGTTTGGAACGGGAAATGGTAAAACAGAAGCTAATTTTTGAGATAAGGTAACACGTCTACTCGGGGCTCTCCCTGCGCCGTTGCTGCAGAAGTCGAGAGTGCATCCTGGCCAGCGTCTTGCCGAACCTGGCCAGGTCCAGGCTCACGTTCTGGCCGTTGAGGTAGACGCGGCCGATGAAGCCCCAGTCCCAGTCCCACTCATCGGTGCTCCCCTGCCTCCGCTTGGCTCTCTCTCCGGGTCCGCCACCACGACGTGCTCCGGCGAGTACTCGGCTCAGCGAGCTCTCGCGCCCGCGCACGCCGTACTGCTCGTAATGCAGCCCCATCCCGATGGCCGGGCGTGCCGAAGAGTTGGCGCGAGAGCTCGGTGACACCCAGCGGCGCGATCTGAGCGAGCGCCCGGCAGGCGCCCCCCGCTGCCGGGACGCAGGAACAGGAAGCTCGTCAGGTCCGAGCCGTGCACGCCGAGCAGCGCTGCCGCGCGCGCACCACCACGCCGCACACCGCCCGAGAGCGGCGGCGCGTCATGGCCTTGCCCGACTCCAGGACGCCGGCGTCGAACCCGACCGTTGCCGCGAGCTGCACCACAGCCGCCAGGTTCCCGATCACACGCGTGCCCCCGCGCGACACGATGTCCACTACTACACAAAATCTTTGGCAAGGCACTTGCAAATGGGCCTTGGAGGCGGTTTTGCCCCAAAACCGCCATGGTTAATGTCTGTGAGCCTAGCCTGGGTGGATTAACCGAGGCGGTTGTCTTAGAAAAACTGTCTTGGTTAATCGTCTATTAACCGAGACGGAGGCGGTTACGTTATAAAAGCCGTCTCAGTAAACATTTGGCCCAAATACCCCGTTAAGGCCCAGTTATAGATGGCTAGTATATATATCCGAGGTACCCAAACCCTAAATCACTCTCTCCTCCCTCCTCCGTCACTACCTCCCTCTCTTCTCTCTCTCCCTCTCTCCCCCGCTCGAGGCCAGGTGGAGGCCGACCTCGACCCCGACCCAGCCCCTCCCAGTGGCTCCCGCGGCCCCAACCCAAATCCCCCCGCACGGCGGGCGCGGTGGCCCCGGCGGGCGGCATGCAGCGGCCCGAGCCCCGGGCGGCCAAAGGCCAAGGGGGCGGCCGAGCCCCCGGCGGCGGCGGCGCGCCTGGGCTGCCCAGGCGGGCGCGCAGCCCCCCTGAGCAGCGCTGTGGCGGCCCCAGGAAGGCCGGGCGCCGCCCCGCAGCCTTGGCCCCGGAGTGGAGGCGCGGAGCCCGGCCTCCCCTCCCGGCTGCTCCCTCCCCGGCCGCAAATGACGACGGTGACGGCAAAGACGCAGGGACGGTGGTGAGCGGTGAGAGCGTGGCCAAGGCCAGATCTGGTGGAGGGAGCCCGGATCCGACGGCTTGCAGGTCGGGTCTGCGGCTGTCCGGCTGGCGAGGCGAAACGGGCGGCGCTGCGTGGCGAGGCGGCGGCGGCGGCGGAAGCAAATGAGCATGTGGGCTCGCCGATGGGCTTAGTGGGCTCATCGATGGGCTCACTGGGTTTTTTTGTTTTTTTATTTTATTAACCGAGACGGTTTTTATAACACAACCGCCTCGGTAAATACATTAACCGAGACAGTTTTCCAATCGCTTCAGTTAAGGCCACGATTAACAGTGACTTTATGTTCGTTGCGGTTAGGAAAACCGTCTCGGTTAACCAAAAACAACCGCCTCGGTTAAGTTTTCTTTTTAGTAGTGGCCGAGCCTTGGCCTCCGCGGATGATGTTGGTGTGCCCTCTTCGCTGACTTGCCGCTGCCGCTTGGTGGGAGGACAACGACGACGGCTCGTACACACCGGCGAGAAACCGGTGGAAGTCCACGATAGTCTTCTTGTCCCGGAGCCGCTGGGGGTCGACGGGCGAGGTAGCCGTGGAAACGGGTCCCGACGATAGCGCCTGGGAAGCAATGCGTCCGCTTGTCCCCGAAAGCAGGTCGATGACGGGTAGGCCGACAGGCCGGAGATGACCTCGCTGTACGCCAACCCACCGCTGGTTGTACGAGAGCACCGCGAGCACGACGCGGGCGGCGGAGGTGCTGCACCGCCACCCACGACGGCAGGAACCCGCCGTTGAACGCGTGGAAGTAGTTGGCGCTTGTATGCCCCCGCCGTCCACGACGTGGACCGGGCGCTGCCGTGCCGACGCCGCACCGGTGTCCGGGCGGCCTCCCCGCCGGGCCACCCGGAGCCGCACCTCCTGGATATCGCCCATGATCTTGCTGTCCCACTTGCGCGTGTAGGGCTGTATCCGCCCTCTTCCGCGGTGGCGCCAGCGCCGGTGCCCGCGGCGGTACCGGGAACAGCAGGAGCGACAGGGACGCGGCGTCGTGCGCACGCCCCCAGACATGAAGCAGACATCGGTGTTCTCGTCCGAGCGGTCGCAGCAGATGGTGTGGTTGCGCTGCGACGAGCACGGAGAGTGCACCTGGTTGTCAAGACGAGCCAGAGCGTCGGTGTTGCCGCCACCGCGCGGCCCGAAGAAGCCGGTGGCCCCGTAGGGGACGGCCACGGGGAAGCGCGAAGCATAGAGGAGGATGCACAGGATCACGGCGGATAACACGGCTACGAACTGCACGAACCGCCGCCATTTGCCCTTTCTTCTGTCCGGTGCATCCCCCATGGTGGCGGGCGTCCACCGTCCAGGCCTTAAGTTGCCTGCTCGACGAGACGAACTAACCCTTCCTTATAAAGCACACATGATAATAGACGCCCACGAGAGATTGAACCAACATATATATATTGAGATTGGTGAAACCATCATCATATCTTATTATTACATCGCTCACCATAAAAAACATATTAAGCAGGGATGTTTGGATTGAGGTCCAAAACATTTGTCGGCACTTTTTGCCATTTTTAAGCAAATGAATCCACAAATAGGGGCAATTTTGGCAAATGACAAATGTTTTGCCTATTTTCATTGCCATGGGGAAGTTGTAAATTTTAGCAAATGAGCTTAGGAGTCTGTGCCAGACTACTCTTGTCCCTGGATTAGCATTTATTAAGGCAGATTTGCATGAACAGTCCGTGACCTGGATAGTTCGTGGATCTGCTATTTTCTTCTGTTCTTGTTGTTCCATTGTGGGCTTGGGTTGGCTCGTGGATTGATATACTTACTTGTGTTTGCTTTTGGGGTCGAATTTGAGACAGCAGCCTAATATTTTGAAAAAAATTTGAGGCTCCCATTCGCACCTACTCTGGTTACCATTTCCGATCCTTTATAAGTCCCTAACGTGTTCTTTATATTCCCTTCGTTCTAAATTATAGAAAGATTTAACTTTTATAGATGCATAACTTTTGATATGTCTTAGATATATACTATGTCTCAATACATAATAAAATCAATATATTTAGAAAAATCCATATTATAATTTAAGATAGAGGGAGTACATATAAAATGTTCATCCAATCGCATCTTTTTATGTTTTAATTCATATGTCTTCGGTAACTTTGCTTAGTTGGTATGGCTGTAGAAATCATATAATTTTGGAAGTACCCATATACGTGGTGTTTTTTTTTTTGGAGTGTGCATATCGCACACAATTAAACGACAGCAACTCGAACTGGGTATAGTTATGGTTACAAGAGGAGCACTATACGTGGTGTATTTTGATACCAAGATAAGTGCATTTCCTTGGACGATGTAAAATAGAAATTGGGCACCGTACCTCAGACTCCAATTTCTGATCAAGAACCGACGTTTTTGAATGCTGTATCCGGAGTCAAATAGGCGAGATCTGGGGAGAGATTGTCGGCGCCAAGGGGAAGCGTGTACCACTGACACTGATGCGTACCACTGACACTGATCGATGCGGCTGCTTAATCAGCGTGTGTGGAAGCTGGACGCTTACACATTTTGACTACTATCAGTTTAAAAGACACATGCATGCGACGTGCTATTAGAAGAAGAAGAAGCCAGCAGGCAGGGACGTACGACGCCACGCCTGACACACATGGCCTCGACACTTCTGCCCCTGCGCACCACAAGTCCGCAACAGGGTCGTTCGGTGAAAAGAAACAAATATTCAGCTCGGATCAGTCCTTGGCTGTACATTACCTTCCTGTGCATTCACCGGACTTTCCTTTGAGTTCAAACATGTCAAACAAGGCGTTTAGCAAACTCTCTAAAAAAAAAAAAACGCCGGTGCAAAAGTCCAGTGCCATCGCCGTTTCTTTTCGGTAGGTACAAACACGCAGCGTCATCAGTGATCCGTCGCACGCCACCAAGGCGTAAAGCGAGACCCCGGCTTTGTCCATCCGTCCGTGTTTTGTCTTCTCAGTTTTATTTGCCGCCTGTTTCATGTTCGTCTCGACCAGTTTATTTCCTTTCAAAAAAAAAAAAAAACATGCACATGAATACTACTCGGTTTCACTCTAATCTACAACATGGAACAGTGTCGACTGGTGTACATCCATAATTCCACATGCACCATCGTGATCCAAATCAAAGTTATATACGGGTTCAATTAAAATAATGGCATGTCCATCTGACTACAATCTATTTAGAACACTTGATCATGATTCGATCTATCCAAAAATAAATATGAATATGAACATATAAGTTGAGCATAGATCATTTTATATTGGTACGTCACTCTCACATATCTGTATAAGTTGAGCAGCACATCTCATTAGCCATGATACGGTGCCAAGTATATATCCTAAAATGAATATAAACATATAATGTGCTGCTTGTATTTTATGTTTTTTTTTAAAAAAAAAGTCAGTAAGGGAAACCCCTCCCGTTTCATTAAAAAACATATAATGTGCATACTTAGATAATAGTTCATTAACTCTCTCCTGCTCATGTAAGTTAGAGTGACTAACGGACGTCGAGGAATAGTAGGGAATCCAATTCTAAGATGAATACTAACCCATGATGTGATTATTAATAAATCTTCGACATGAAGTGTAAACAGGGAGGGTGGCTAGGCTAGCGGTGGCAGCGGCAAGGGGTAGCAGAGGAGCAACGGCGTAAAGGGCGGTGGTGCCCTAGGGCAGGGTAGTGGCGGCTTGGAGGTAGAGGGAGGCATGCAGCGGCATGCAGAGCAAGAGAGAGGGAGAAGGGACAGCGGCGGCTAAGCAGAGAGAGAGAGGAGAGAGCTTTCACCTAATTACTTTTTGATTGATGTGATTACAATCTCCTATTATTTATAGTCCCGATTGGACTTTGCAGCTGATATAGGTTTTAAACCACGAAAATGAATATAAAGTTTATAAAATTATTGAAAAAAATAGGATAAGTCAAAGCAAAATATAAATATTTAGAACTCGTGAAAATACTTTAAGCTTTGGAAAAGTAGACTTAGCTCTACGAAAATGGAACATATCTAGAGAGACTAGGATAATTCACCAAATAATGTCTAAATGCTTCTAAAGCTTTTTACAAAACAATATGCATCGGAAGCCCCCTACGGTTCGGCTCTTTTTGTGAAAATGGTGATGGAACTTTCTATTGTGTTGATTGCATGGAGAACAAGAGAAGTCTATTTTTAATTATCTACTTATTGTTCAGGTTTTCTTTTACCAAAAAAAAATGAAAATCAAGAATCTTTGATCATTCAACTATTAAGAGGGTATTTGGGATTGCTATGCTCCACATTTTCAGCTTTACTCCATTTTTTGTCAAATAGGTTTAGCTCCATACACTCTGCTTGAGAAAAAAAAAAGTGGAGTTGTGAGAGCATATAAAAAGATGTTCCATAAACTCGATTTTTGTAGAGCTACTCCACGGTGGAGTTTGTAAACCAGATTCGTACTCAAACATGCCCTAAACCCATTCTAGCTTTTTTGATGGGTGGATTTGCTAGCATGAAAGACAAGTGGCAATGGACCCCAATGTCATGGTTTCTTTCCTCTCCCTGCTTTAATTTCTCTCCCCTACCAAATCTGTTACCATCGCCATATAGTTTGCTGGTCACCTATCCTCCTCTGCCTGTTAGTTTGGCTGCTACCATTCCTTCATCGCATCCTTTTCCTGCACAAACTACACATCCCTTCACAAGTGTTAGGAACAAGGAGCCAACTAGAGGAGGGGGAGAGGAGGTTGGATAGTCTTTTCTAAAATTCTTATTGCACCAAATAAATGAAACAAACGTAAAAGTAAACTAATCAGTCTAGCCAAGATTACACCCATTTACCTTTTGCAAGCAAAACAAAAATCCTAAACAAGTTACATCTAAGGTGCCAAGTTAGAGGGAACTCACCTAAAAATTTCAAGTTAGCAAGGTCACACAAACCTATGCAACTAGTCAAGCAAGCACAAACAAGTTTCTACCACATACTAGTGAATCAAGCACCAAGCCAAGCTACACTAGCATTAGTACTCACTACTTACACTACACAAGCTAAACTAGAGGGCAACTGGTTCGCTACACAAGCTAACTAGCACACAAGAGTAGCAACTACAACACTAGCACAAGCAATATAAGCTAGTGCAGGTGATTACAAACCAATGGGAAGACAATGTTGATGGTGATTTTTATCCCGAAGTTTGGTGGTTTGTCAACCACTTAATTCCCCTTGAGGAAATCCAAAGGTTACCACTGATGCTCTTATCAGTGATAAGCTGTCTAGGAGATGGCAACCTCCAATAGTAACATGCACCACTAACTTGCAACACGAACACCTAATGCCACTCCATGCAATCGCTCAATGCAACACACTAGAAATCGCTCACTCAAAATAGGATGTTGTCTCAATTAAACATATGTGAGTTAGAGGGCTAGAATACTTCTCTAAGGGTGGACACAAAGTCCCTAAGGTGCTCAACCATCCAAAAGGCCATCCACCCCATCTATTTATAGAGGGAGCCCTCCAACTAGTCATTTAGGGGCTATAGCCTGCGTAGATACCTCTTAGTGGTCGGACCACCTAGCTCCAATGACTACCGCCCACGCCACCTATATAGTCACCTGCACTGACTCGACCTATGAGTTAGCTAGAACACCTGTGGTCCAACCAACTATCACCTAACTTGTCCATCCATGAGGCAAAACTTGCATCGGATTGGTCCAGCCCACCACCAGATTGGTCCGGTGAGCTGCACCAGATCAAGCGCCAAGTGATCAACCATAATATAAATACTAAGATAATCTGAGACAAATCAATCACAAGAAATCCAATTTAAGACACGATGACTTATCCTAAGACTCACTTGCTTGCCTGCAGGCTAGTTCCCTTTTAGCGATTCATCCACTTAGAGATTGACGCACTAATAAGCATACACGCCTAACCTGCAACTGGGTGCTGCACAACCAACACAAGATGAGGATCCACAAGTCATGAGCAATCCACTAGACTTGCCTTTTGTGATCTCCCATAGCAAAAACCCCTCACAATCACCACAATTGGAGGCTAGAAATAATCACCAATTCTGCTCACCAGTCCTTCAAGCTCCGAGCCAGCTAGGTGACGACAATCACCAAGAGAAATAAACAAGAGCTAAGCTCAGCCCAAGACGCCCAACTAGTGCCTCAAGATGCAAGAACATGATGCAATGCGCTAGAGGCTCTCAATCTCAATCATAAAGGTTATCTCAATCAATGGAATAGAGTGAATTGTGTGTATTTGCTCACAATATGTTTTCTCAGCACTTTAGGGGTCCAAGAGAGTGGCCATGGCTGGCCGAGGGGGTATTTATAACCATCACCATGAAATAGAGTTGTTACCCCTTTGGAGCACGGTCGAATACCAACAACTAGTTCCGGTCGAATACCAAAAAGTTGGCATTGGACAGCAGGGGCGGTGGCACCGGACATCCATATCCGGTGACCACCTCGAAAATAGTAGACTTGGGAAAAAATGGGTCCGTGTGCATTGGCGGTGCACCGCACACACCCTGGCGGCGTACACCGGACAAGGCTCACGCGGTGGGCTCTTTCACTTGGCCAACAAAGCAAACATGCACACAGGCTCCTTCTCTCTTTGGAATGCATGTGCCACTACACCATGACCCACTTTTCCCTACACTTATGTGTTGGCAAATCATGGGTTTTGACAACACATTATGTGTTGGCAATCGTAGGACTTTTTAGCGTCCCATAAAGTGTCGGCAATAATTGTGTAAGGCTACACGTTAACTGTCAGTGTTTCTCCTCCCAACTTAAAAAGTGTCGGCGAAAGTTTTTAGACTAAAAAAGTGTCGTTGTAGCCTCACCAAACCACTGTCCAAGTGTCGTGGAAGGGGTATGCTGGAAGCGAATGCAATTTATGCCGCATGCGCTCTCCTCCATTCACTTCTAAAAATACCCCTTTTTAAATACTAACTCATCTCAAACATGCTAAAGCAATTTTAGCACTTGAGTTAGCCTTTCACAAAAAGTCTAAAGGGTTACTTATAGATACTCCCTCTGTCCCTGAAAGCTTCAACTTCTAGAATCTGTGTCAGTCAAATTTTTTTAAGTTTAACTAATTTTATAGAAAAGAGCATCAATATCTATGACATAAGATGAGTATCTTATAAAAATATATTAGATGATAAATCTAATAGTATTAAATTTGATACCATAAATCTTAGCTTTTTTTTTCTACCAGTTAAAGTTTGAAAATTTGAGTTAAGAAATGCAATGCATGAATTCCAACACCTAATGGCACTACATGACCAAATTGTCCGATAAGACTGTTTATCCTATATCCCATCACACTCTCTATTATGTCTCGATCTACAAAACAGAATATCTATTTATACCTTTGCCTTGAGCTCCATAAGGTTTTGTTTTTTTTTCTTTCTTCTTTTCTAAAGTAGAGCACTTGATGATCATCACATGTGGTCATCTCCATCATCCTTGAGTGCCACATAGCTCCACCTTGGTGTGAACCAACCTATATCATATATCACTTAGAGCAAAAGGTTCGTTTACTTAGATTTCATCAATTATCTAAAACCAAAATAAGGTTTTCACTGGGTTCTCCATAGCCATGAGAGAAAGACATAATGGGAATTCTCAACTACTTGATTCAACTTGTTTGGTATGTATTGCGCATGGTGAAAGTGTGTGTAACACATGTCTATATAGCATGCGTGGCATTTGCCTTCTACCTGAAATGTTATAGATAGCATTAAGTCTTTTACGTTTACAGTGAGTCGTATCCTGAAGTCAAGCTTTCTCAGATTGGAAACAAGACTAAGATCGATCATGGTAATCCTGAAGTCACCACATGGCCTGGTATTCTTCGTGGCTATGAGAGAAAGATGAGAATTCTTAACCACTTATTGGTTCAACTTGTTTGGTATGTATTGGGCACGATGATGTGTGCGTAACGTGTCTATAAGGTATACGTGGTGTTTATCTTCTACGCCTTCTGTCCTAAAATAGAAGTCGTTCTCGCTTTATGAGAAATTAACTTCTTTTAACTTTAACCAATTATATATAAAATTATATTAATATTTATATTATATATTAGTATCATTAGATAGATTGTTGAATATATACTTTCATAATATATTTATTTTAACATATAAATGTTCCACATATTGTTTTGCACAAATCTGATCAAAGTGGTAAAAAAATGTACCTTAGCATTGTCCATCAGAAATTGGGTGGAAAGTCTTCACAAAATCAGATCAAAGCTCCAAAGTTCATGGCGAACAGGTGTCTGAAATTGAATAAAGTTGCTATGTCCGGCATGAATTTGGACGGGACAGGCTCATCGGCTATTCGGCTGACCTACTGTTGACGTCTCACGCATCCGCCATGATCAAACGCCGACATACTTACTGCATTTTATTTCTATCACCACAAAGTGTGTAGTGTTGTCACCGGAGATGCTGCTGCCTGTTTTGGGGGCACGTGGCCGAGGCAGATCTAGCGTCGCCACGTGTCCCCCCAGTGCCCCCCATCACCCATTGCAATGATCCAGCAAAACCTGAACCACCCCATCAAATGCATTGTACAGTAGCGAGCTGTTAGGCGACAGCTTGTGTGGTCTGATGATCCCAGAGACTAAGTAGTGCTCCTACTGTGACCGATGCAGCAGCTCATGTGCTCGTTTCAGTCTTTTTACAAGCGGATGCTCGATGACGACGACGATGTGGTCTCAGCTCCCAACAACCAGAGAATCACACACTTGTTTTCTCTAACATGTTTGCTTTGTTCTGCTGCAGCTAGTTGGTCTGGAATGGATGTTCCCTGCACTTTCAGTTTCATCTCGTCATGGCTCTTCTCCTTCTTCAGCAGGTCGTGGTTTCACTGCGCTGAAATGCAGACTTGAGATCTGAACGCAAGAAGGCCACTCCCACAGTCCCACTGAAACCCTGCATTCTACGGCGGCGCTAATTGCTAGGAAAGCTATCCATTCTCATCTCCGTGGGCGTTCAGTTAAACCTTCATCAGGTCGCTGTCAGCCGTGAAATTAAGTTTTCAGAGATATCTGCTTGTCTGCACCGCACGGTCTGTCGAATGTTGGTTGCTGCCTGACTAAGCATGCTGCAGCAGCAGCAAGTTCCATGATCCTTCCTTCCTCGTCTACTGTGCTGACAGGGCACTTCATTAGGTGGCAACGCTGCTTAAACTAGTACTAGTGTGCTGCTTTGCTTAGCTGGACCTCTGGAGGAAGGGAAACTACACCGGCAGGCATCAGAAACTCCTCTCTCTTTGCACCCAAGAAACCAACCAGCCATATGTATGTCTGTATCTATGTATGTCGTATGAATCATTGCTTGCAGGGTTGTTGTTATACTGTCAATCCATCCAGCAAGTATAAATACCTCAACGATCTTCATTCTCTGCAACCCAGGAGCAACCCGTCTCTATCATTTGGTCACACACACACACACACACACACACACACACACACACACACAGCCTTCCCCCTCTGAGGCTCTGACCTGAGCCTCTGCAAACCCAACAACGCCTGCAACAAAACAAACAAAGAGCATGGATCACATACTGCAGCTACGAGTAGAACAGCAGAGCACCAGCCGAGGCGTCGCGAGGTTCGTGACGAGCGCCGATGCCTCACTTGTCACCTTAGCGCTTGCGGCCATTGCTTTCCTGGCCTTGTTCCTTTCACCCTTCTCTATGGCCGGCTCACCTTCCTCGTCCGCTCTGCCTGCTCGGCTCGCTGCTTCCGTTGGTGGCATTTTCACCAGCAAGACGGCGCTGTTCGTGCTCTCCAACGTCATCTTCCTCCTCCTGGCCGCCGACTGCCGCTGCTGCTTTGCTACCACCGCATCCGCATGCGACGCCGCTGCTTCCGGTGAACCTGGTGGAGTCCTGGACAAACACGCACACGCACAACATCATCAGGTGCCGGTGCAAATGCAGGTGGAGCAATGTGCCGAGCAGTCAAGTGTCCCATGTTCAGAAAATCTTGATTACCAGAGTAAGCAAGAAGAAGGGGAAGACAAGTCCACTACAATGTCTGCCAACACGTTACCAGATGATGAAGAGCAGCTACCCAAGCTGGAGCTGGTCAGGGTTGGTGAAGAAGAAGATAACAACAGCATCACCATGGAGTCAGAGGAGACTGTTGATGTCGAGGACGGACCGACCTGCGAATCAGCTCAAGAAGGGCTGGACAGGTTAGAGATCACTGAGCTGAACAAAAAGTTCGACGAGTTCATAAGAAGCAGAAGGATTAAATGGGTCAAGGAGGAGGCTTACTTGTTGTGCTGTACGAGGTCTGAATTGTTACAGATTAGATGTGATTAACCCTGGCAACTAACGGATTCACAGTTGAACTGTGCACTTGGGCGCTCTGCCTTCTTGAAAAAAAAATTTAAAAAATATCCAAATGTAACTCCAAGAATTAGGATGTTTTTTGTGGTGTATTGTTATTTGTGGTGTCTACTGTTTTTGGGACTAATGCAAATCATAAGCACACGCATTGCAGATCAGAAACATCACTGACAAACTTCAAATTTGAACCGTATGCTAAACATAACCGCTGGCTTGTAGTTTGCGATGCAACCACCACACCAGATTAGGCTGCGATATCAAGGCGATGACCCTCACCCCACAAACACTGAAAAGCATGCAAGCTCAAAGAATTGTACTTCGCAGTGCAAGTGCAACCAGCACAGCAGATCAGGCTGAGATATGGGCATCCACTAACCACGTAGATGACCGTCGCTCGCAAAAAGTTGCGAATAGAATGCAAGGAACAAAGAACTAGTAACCAACAGAAACCATCTAGTGGAGAACCAGTCGCAGGCAACCACAGCAGTTTAAGTACCTCTATCGGTTAGATTAGGTGGATATAAACATCCTAATTCCCAAAACAGGGCAAGTTACTGAGCAAAGGCATCGGTTAACAGTTACGATGGTTACAGTTAAAACAGCTACTGGGCTCAAGCTTCTCAGCCCTCATACTATACTACATGCTTTGATGCTTTGACTTCATCTTGCCAGCGTCTTCATTATTCATTTCCAAATTAGTCCTCGTCTGCCTCCGCTAACTTGACCAGCTCATCAAGAATTATGGACTTCACAGTATCTTTCATTGAAGATACGTCCATCTTGTAGCGCTCATCTGTAACATTTTGTTTGCTAAAATTTAGAACATTAAGCATTGGCTAATTAATTCAAACCCTGATGTGTGATATTAAGAGACTTACCGAGCATCTTTAGAATGTCACTGAATGTAACCTGGAAAATGAGTCAACGAACCAGTTAGATCTATGTGGATCCCACTATATAAATAAGAAAGATAGTACAAGGTTATGGCAACAAGCAACCAAAGTGGAACTAGTAACAGGAATCTGTCAATGTAAATCCAAATTCCAAATGCTGATCTAAGAAGACAAAGCAGAAAAGAGCGTAAATCGAAGTTCCAGTCTAACATAGGCTGAAAATGCATTTTTGTACATGCAACTCAGAGTTATGTCAACTCACAATAGCTTAATTCTCTTATGAACCGAGGTTGAATTCATTTATAATAGATGTAGTCCATTATACTATTATAGCTGAATACACATTGCTACTCTGACTAAACACTGTAACTCACATTGTCAAAGTCGACCTTCTTAAGAAGTTGAACAATGGTCTTTTGCAGTTCATCCTTGCTGGGAGGAGCTTGTTCTGCTTCTGCTGATTTTCCTTTACTTGTTGACCCTTTGCCTGGACAGAGCAGTAGAGCACACCATTAGGGGTCATGCCACAATCTGAAACCTATGTTTTACAATATTCCAAACATGATTTATGTATTTGAATAACTGACGTGATACTTGAATAAAGTATTCATAAAATGCAATTTCCAAGTAACACATAATAACAGGGAATGTTATAGCAAAATATCCTTCCCACATATGAACGTCAAATCAAGAAAGGATACAATACAAACAGCACAAAATATGAATGTCCAAAGTAACTGCACGTTATAAATGTAAGAATAAAACCAGAAGGCACATTCTTAAACTACATTATGAAAATTCACTAGTCTCACCATCTTTCTGATGACCAAAAATATCAATGAATCTTCTGTGTATTCTCACAGATAAGAAAATATATAGCTATTGATCATAGTTCATCATAACACAACAATTAAAAAGTTCACAATAGCAGGAAGAATTATAGCACCTATAAGCAATGTATCAAAGGAAAGCATGCTTTATGGTATCATGGATATTACCATACAGTGGACTAATCAGTGAGGTGATAACCATACCTGATGATCTTTTTTCATTGGTCCCTTTTTCAGAATTTATTGTATGCTTTGGTGTAATGGGTTTACTCTTCCCGGAGACAACGTTTAAATCCACAGCAGACCTCTGCTTATCCTTAGAACTTTTTGGCAATGATGAAACTTTGCTCGCACACTTGCTCAATGTACCTACAGGAGCTGTCTTTGGAGAAATCCCTGTGACTCCCTTCCTTTTAATTTTAGCTGTAGATCCTTTTCCATCTACAGACTTCTTGCCTGCCTTTATTTTTCCCCAGCCATATCTATCTTCCTGCTCACTATCAACTTCTTCACCATCATCTTTGTTTTCCTCACTATCAGACTTCATGTGATCATCCTCTTTGCGCCCTTCTTCAGCATCTTCATCAGATTCTGACTCGAATATTTCTGCGACCTTTTTACGTGAAGTATGTTCATCATCAAGTTTCTGGTGTCTTACACAAAAAGGCAAATAAGAGCAAGTCAAAAAAAGGGTGATAGCTATGGTAACAGATATCAATGATCATTGCAATTTGGAATTATCAAGTATGTGGCTGTACAGCAGCAATTGCACATGTGAAACTTCCATGCAATACGAAACAACGAAACAAACTAGAAATTAAGAGAAGGTAAATATGTAAAGCTTGTTTCAAGTTAATGGCAAAGAACTGGGATAAAATAGATTGTCAGACCAATAAAAGATGTTACCTTCCTAGATCTCTTGTCTGTGCCTTCTGGATTCTTAGTTGCACTCCCTGCCTCTCGTTTGCGTTTCCTGAATTTGATCCCTGCCCAGTGCAGAAGTGTAAAACATGGAGATAAGTAAAGGAAAAAAAAAACACTGAAGCAAACTGTTCATTGTTGTTGTAATCCATAAATAAATCTTAGAAAGTGCATACACATTGTATGCCACAAATTTTACCTGATCATTAGAAAGTGTAGAACCATCCTTAGCGTGAGGCTCAGCAATGAAATCCAGCAGCTTCGCCACAATGTCATCCTGCATGGGTAACTCAGTTACAGAAAAAGAAACTGCATAATGCTGCACTCGGATTCAAGTCAAGTAAGCAAGAAAATATATTCATCAACCTTTCTACTATTTACCCTTGAAACTGGAACGACAAGCAGATTGCAGAGATCCAATAATGTTTCTATCGAACATTTGTCAAGCTTCTCCTTGGCCCTGGCTCTAAGCTTTTCCTACAAGAAAGAAAGCCACCAAAGTTAAAGTAATAATCTAAGATACAGTGCAACTACCAATCTTTGAAATTTTGGAAAAAAATAATGATGCTTACATCACTCTCATGCCACACAAATCCAGAGAACTCAAGTATATGGCTTTTGAAATCAACAGCCTGTAACAATTTATCAGGATAAGTATATCAAAAAGAATCTTGGATTGAAGCTTTGGCATCAATGACAATTTGTGCACAGTTCAACTGTGATGAAACAACAAACAAAAAGTTCAACTTGAAGCAAGTATCCCTCTGTATATAAATGTACACAGGTTTTTGGGACTCTAGTTTCAGTTAACTGGTTTTTGGGACTCTAGTCTCAGTTCAGCTGGTTCACATGCCTGGACCTTCTTTCAATGAAATATATACCAAGAGGCCTTCAAATTTCGAAAAGTAGCCTCAGAACTTGAAATTTTACACATGTTTCGGTCAAAAGCCAGAAGCAGTGAGCCAGTGACAAAACCAAACCCCAGAAAAAAGGTTAATAAGGTGTATTTGCCAACATGTAAAGTAAATCACAGTTAATCATTTTGCCTGAAAGTACTCCCTTTATTAGCATTTAGCAAGACTGGTTTAGACAGGCAAGAGCTTCTATTTGGTTTCATAACACCAAAGTTTAAAGCAGCTTAAACTAAGCTTATCAAAGGAAGTAAGATGCTAGGCTAAAACAGATTGTTGCATAGGATTAAACCTATGGAAGCTTTAAGTTCAAGTGAAAGCCTACAAATAGGTACATCAACGTAGCAAAGTTCCAGATTTCCTGCAGATATTTTAATTATGAGTGCCTACTGAGAATGTCATTTTTAGGTCAGGTGAATTATGTGTTCATGGTCCACCACAGACATGGAATCGTTGAATATAAGAACATGTTCTTTCCAAAGATCTACCATGACCTCATCAGAGATTTTACTATGTTTTTAACTGTCTCAGATGAAATGATTAACTGCACAATATATTTTAAATTACCTTTCCAAGCCTCCCAAAAAGGATTTGATGGAGAAACTTAAGCTCGGCAGGTTTTTTATTTGATATTCTCCTTGCAACTGCAAAATATTCAGATCTGAATCAGCAGAGTATATACTAATCAACACTTGTAGAAAGAAATGAAGTTATGGGTCATTGAACTACAGAATCAGTACTGCAACATAGAGATAATGCAACACTGCAACATGCAAAAATTCTGCCAGGGCACTAACAATATAAAAAAAATCAATTCTGAGAAAGCATAAGGTGCAGTTTCAAAACAGGAAACTGATATGGTGTCAATCAAAGGCCAAAGATACAAAAATATCACAGTCACACCATACCAGTCTCAAATACTTGAAATCAGGCTATCAATAACATCTATATTAGTTTGGAAACAAGAAAGTCACAAGTGTAGATTTGTATTCGAAGATACTTTCATAACCTCATCCTGGATTTTACACATACATTCTTACAAGATTATGGCTATCAAAGGCATACTTGCAGATTGTGTTAGGACGGGAGGGAGTAAAGATTATCATGCCATATGAACAAAATTGTCTTTTTCTAATTAGATTAAAGCCATGAAGTTGTAGTTGTTAAGAAAGTAGCAGGCACCAAACAATATAAAAGATGGAAACAGCCGGAGATACACACGTTAACAGGGCTACTAGTTTTGCTAAGAATATATTACTTCATAACATACTATACCACAATATATAGTTAAAGAAAGACCAGCATTATGACGTCATCTTAGGTTTAATGTACCGAAAAAACATATTTATATGCCTCAGGTGAGATTGTAAGGGTGCAAAATGCAGTGTTTACGAAACAAAAAATTGAAAGATATTGCAGATATTGCAACATAGTTCCGCACCGCCAGGTATGTTCTTCAAAGGTGTGCCATGACCCTGCATTGACATGTTTATAAAGCATTACGAAAGCAAATATTATGACGATGGAATCAAATAGGAAAAAATGTCTGAGGATATAACCTTCTCAACAATAAAACTTCCGCCCTGCTCCTTCTCAATCACTTCAACCAACCTCTCCACTGTTTTCCTCGCACGCATCGGACGATCAAGAGAATTAGGACTTGGGGTACTCAGCAAGTTCTTGGCTTCCCTAGACTTAGAACCATCTTGTTTCTTATCCTTTGCATGGTCCTTTTCTGTAACAATCCTTGCCTTCTTGCTCTTGGGTTCTCCATTCTTATTCTCTTCCACGTTCTTGTTTGACTCGCCAGCTTGTTCCACTGTCGCCTCACCATCCTTCTCCTTTTTAGACACTCTTCTATTTTTTGGCTCTTCTATGTCAGCATTTGATCTTTTGGTCCCTTTATTTTGTCCCTCGTGTTTACATATATCATTCATTTGATTGTCTTTCTTTCCCTGTTGTTTATCAGCAGTACTGTTTCCCTTTGTTTCCATTTTCTCATCCTTCTCAGAAACTCCCCTTTCGATCACTCCCACTCCATTCTTCTCAGAAGTTACATTTTCGTTCACTTCCACTTCCTCTTCCTCCTCCTCCTCCTCCTCCTCTTCCTCTTCCTCTTCCTCTTCCTTCTCAGCAGCCACTTTTCCATCATGTGTTTTGTCCTTTTCCTCAGCAGTCAGATTGCCATCTTGTTTCTCTTCCTCTTTCTTCTCAGCAGCCACCTTTCCATCCCATTTCTCTCCCTTTTGCTCCTCAGTAGGCTCCATCTTATCTTCGTCTTGTTTCTCCATGCATATGATTTGTTTCTCTTCAGTCTTATTCCCGTCCTCTTCCTTCTGTCCATTTTCTTTAACCTCTGCATGTACAGCCACAGACTTCGATTCAGCCATCATAATTCCCTCGGCTTTTGCTGCCTTGGTGCCGTGACTATCCTCAGTCTTTCTTTCCTTGTCTTCCTTCAGGCATGCATCTTCCACATCAACAATTTTCACATCAGTTTGAACATTGACAACATTTTCCTTCTCTACATTATGCTCCTCCTTTGTTTCCTTCCTCTTATTTTCCTTTACTGTTGCATTTCCAGCATCAACCGTCTTGATATCCTCACATTCTGCTAGGTTGGCATCCTGACTATCATCATTTTTTCTCACATTATCTTCTGTCTGACATGCATTTCCCTTCTCAACCATTATCACATTCTCAGCTTCAATATTGGCATCATTCTTCTGTTCTGCCTTGAATTCCACTTCTCCCTTTTTCCTACATTCTATTACCTCTACAATTTCAGCATGAGTCTTTCCTTCAACACTCTTCGTGTCTTCACCATCTCCTACCTTGCCATCTTGAATATCCTCATTCTTTAAGTTTGTATCTTCCTCTTCACATGCATATTCCTTGTCAGGCATTTTTAACTCCTCGGTTTCAATACTGGCATTATTTTTCTTCTCCCCAGTCTGGCCAGCTTCGTCTTCCTTCTTCCCATTTTCTTCTACCTCTCCATTTCCAGCATCAGTCTTTGCTTCAACCATCTTGATTTCATCACCTTCTGATGCCCTAGCATCTTGCCTATCCTCATTATCTCCCTCAATAACTTCCTTTTGACATGAGTCTTCGTTGCCAAAAGTTTTCACATCATCTTCAATATTGCCATTGTCTCCCTTCTCTTCCATCTTGTCCTCCATTTCTTCCTTCTTCCCATTTCCTTGCGCCTCTGCATATCTAGCATCAACCTTTGCTTCAACCATGTTCGTTTCATCAGCTTCAGCTACCTTGGCATCCTGACTATCCTCATTATTTCCCTCCTTATCTTCCTTCTGACACACATCTTCCTTCCCAGCCATTTTAATGCCACTGGCATGATTTGTCTTCGCTTCTGTATTGTCTTCCTTTTCTGGCTTCCTATTTTCTTGTGCCTTGGAATTCCTAGTATCAGCCATTGCTTCAATCATCTCGGTGTCCTCACCTCCTGATGTCTTGGCATAATGATTATCCCCATTCAGTCCCTCCATAACTTGAGACGCATCTTCCCCAACATCAAAATCGACCTCATGTTGTGTGTCAACCATTTTCACATCTTGTGTGACAACCACTTTCACATCCTTAGCTTCAATATTGGCTTCTTGTTGTGAATCAACCATTTTCACATCCTCAGCTTCAATTACGGCTTCATGTTTTGTGCCAACCACTTCCGCATCCTCAGCTTCAATATTGGCTTCATGCTTTGTCTCAACCATTTTAACATCCATATCTTCAATATTGGCTTCATGCTGTGTCTCGACCAATTTAACCTCCACAGCTTCAATACTGGCTTCATACTGTGTCTCAACCAATTTAACAACCACAGCTTCAATACTGGCTTCATGCAGTGTCTCAACCATTTTAACATCCACACCTTCCGTTATGGCTACATGTTGTGTGTCAACCATTTTAACATCCACAGCACCAACCACATTAGCAGAACCTGAATTGGCTTCATTGGTTTCATGCGTCTCCACAATATTTGCGCCCTCATCTGCCACGCACTCTGTGCCATTTTCACAGCCACTCTTCACTTCATTGGCGTCATTGCTAGTCACAGCCGCTTCCCTATTCTCTTCAGAGCTACACTTCTCAGCATCATTCTTATCTGAAGCAGCAGACTCTCCATTCGCCAATGGAGGTGGATCCTCTGCTGCTGCTGTTGGGTTTTCCCCGGACATCATGATTGGCCACAATCCTCTATCTGCTCCAGGAAAATGAAGAACAATGTCATCAAAAGTGTAAGCAATGGAAACCACACGCACACACATGCACACATATTGTTAAATGTTAAAAGGGGAAAGAAAAAGCTTCACAGGAAACAACTGCGTATGGACCACAACTACAATACAAAAAAGGTACATACTGTAAAACATAATAAGGAGTGTAAAGCCATAAAAAAAAGATCGTGCATTGTCATGATTAATCACAAATAATGCCAAATGATTCCAAAATCATCAGATGATTAACCACACTCCCCCAATAGGTAAGTAAGGATGGCTAAAGTTCACAACTTGATTACTTTTTAATGCATGATACACAGATCGGCTAAGCCCTTGATCACAAACACCGTCGTACGTGTAAGCACGATGAATGTATAAGCTTCTAACCACTAGATCGGATCCGAAAACAAGTAGCCAGATTAGCTTCAAGTTAGGGTTCGGGTGCTCGGTTTCGCACAGCAGGACGGGAAGAGAAAGGGATGCCGAACTGCCGATACCTGGTGCCTGCTCGTCGCCGGCAAAGAGCCCAGGCCTCGGCACCTGGGCACCAGGCGTAGAGCTGCGGCCTGCGGCGGAGGTCGCCCAGCTGCCGGCCACGAGAGAGCGAGCGCGTTCGCCCGCGAGGTGAACGGGGTAGGGGACGAAACGGCAGGGGTGAACACAGCGGGGGGTTTTCTGGGGGTGAACGCAGTCGGGGTTTTTTTTTTTTATTTACGAGGTTTTTTTCTTTTGTATGTAAATGTTTGGCTTGGCCAGGAGATGGCAATCATGGCATGGGCGTGTTTTGGTTGGGTGCCGGCACCCGGCAGGCCGGAGCTCCGTCCGACCTTTCGTATCCCCGTTTCGTTTCCTTCGAGCGCGTGAGGGACTGAGGGGCCTGGTGCTGGCGGCAGCAATAGCAGAGGCCCTCCTCACGTGATCCCTGAAGAAGGCCTGAATCCTGAACCTGATCGGCTGATCCCAATTCTGTAATTCCCTATTCCATCATCCCTATTCGGCTTGGGCCTTGTCCACTTTCCTTACAAGTTGCAAGTTTTTTTTATCTCTCTCCATCACATCAATTTTTACCCGCATATATGGAGCATTAAATGTTAGTAAAAAAAAATAACTAATTATACAGTTTTGTTGTAAATCACGAGATTAATCTTTTTGAGCCTAGTTGGGCCACGATCGGACAATATTTGCCAAATACAAACGAAATGCTACAGTTGCAATTTTTTTCTAACATTTACTGAACCGAACAAGGCCTTGGTTGACGGCTTCGGCAAGTAGGCAGCACTGCAGTTGAGTAGTCAGGACTCAAGGGCAAGGTATACTCCGTACATCTGAAACTTACTATTTACTAATTGACTAATTGTTTCTAACATCACGTGATCCCTAGTTTAAAAATTATTATAGTTACTATTTGTTTCTCTAAATATTTTAACAGTACCTACTATTGTTGATCCCTATTCCGTCATGAGCACACATTTAATTTAAATGAAACAGAACCTACCAGTATTATTTCTATTGTCATTTATGATCAAGAAATTAAGATAAACTTGTAAACTTGGTAATAAATCAAGGGATATATTAGTTGAGAAGGAGCCTATAAGAGAAGAGAATCTTGAATTCCCTTGCAATGCTAATGAGGTACAAATTATTTCATATGAATATTGCTTTTGCATCCGGTTAACGGCTTATTAGGAACATTTTGTGTACATGTGTATGTACAACTAGTGGATAGCACTAGTACTAGTATTATTATCATGTACATATAAATGGGTCTATTATCATGTATATATAAATGGGCTTAAAATTTTAGCTTCGGTCAAAAATCATCAGGACCGGCCCTGGGTGCTGGCCAGGCACGTAACGCACGTCGACCCCATCCAAAATCAGAAACGAGAGGCGAGCCAAGTTTATCTCAAGCAAACAAGTTTTTTCTTTAAAAAATGTAGCAAACAAGTTGGTTGCCCCGAGCAAATGTAATGTGTGCTTGTTATTTTTTTTTTTGTGCGTGCTTGTTAAAAAATGTAACAAACACACACAGGGATCATCACATCACACACATCTAATTTTTGACACCTGGATCATAAAAAAAAACTTTTTTAGAACCACTTGAAACATGATCGATGTCTGACAGAAAGCTTATTTAGAGGTCGTAATAAATCAAACAACCTCTTAGGCTTTTGGTTTGCGGCCTAGAAAACGACTTGTCTCCAATGGAGGAATGCTAACCATGAGACGACTAAAATCTATGGCTTACGAGATTTGCTTAACAGGTAATGTTGTATGGGCGCGAACCAAACATGCTTAAATGCTAACTAATCATTTGTTCTATTTCTTTTATTAATAATCTCACCGCCTTAACCCTAAAGAAACAATCCAAATGGATCTACATAGCAAGTGAGGTCGGGCTATATTTTTTGACCTATAATAATTTTCAAGTCAGATGTGGTCTTTCAAATTATACTAGCCTAGCACCTCCATACCCGAGCCAAACAAGCTATTATATATAGAGCCATAAATCAGGTGGGTTCGAGGTATACTTTTGGACCAAGAGTTACTGCTTAGTTGCTACCAAACCACTACTCTATTGGATGGCCCGGCCAACAAAATATCATAATGTCATACATATATCTTCCTTAATTCCTTCTAACCCTAAACAGACCATACCCAACCCTAAAACAAAAGACGAAGAACACATCTAAACTCACAACCATTACATATATTCTTACAAGTAAGCTAAGTATCCTTACCAATGAAAGAAGAAACCAATCCAAGCAATGATGGATCCCCGCTCCACTTCACATCTCCACACCTTAGGGGGTACAAGAGGAAGAGGATGATTACAAGCGGAGTATATGCTCAGCTACACAGCGAGGATTTGAGGTTTTTGGGTGCTATTGTTCGATTGGTAGGTGGGAGCTAGTATTTAAATATTGAAAAAGTTTACTAAAATACTATTAAACATTTATGTTATAGAATATAGCTTCGCATTTCTATGAATGTTTTACACATGGTTACATAGAAGAGCTTCCCTTTGCCACCTGTCATTAACCCTTTTATTGACATTTTACAACTATATATAATTTATGGCTCTCTATTACGTCAGACTACACACAATTCCCATAGAAGCATAGTGGATAACAATTGTCACTAGCCCTTTCGTGAGCATTTGCAATTTATTTACATTACATCTACACACAATTCCCATAGGAGCGTAGTGGATGGCAGTTGTCACTAGCCCTTTCATGAGCATTTGCCACTTTTTTACAATTACAGCTACACACAATTCCCATAAGAGAGTGGTGTGACAGTTATCACTAGCCCTTTCGAGAGCATTTGCCATTTTATGTACGTTGCAGCTCTTTGCCATATTGCCAATCACCACATGACAATTTTGGAATGGCAAGTTGTGATAGAAATGGTTGCCAGTCATCGCTAAGCTCTTTTCCATGAGCATTTGACAGTTGTGTCAAAAGTATAACTATATATTGTTGTGAGAATCGATGTGGCAATTTGTATGGGAAACCCTGTGGTAGTATTGACAAATGTTGTTTATCATTTGATGAACATATGACACATGTATCTATGGTAGACCTCTTTGCCATTACAAGCTTGTGTGGAGATTTGTATGGAAAAAATTGCAAATAGTCGTTGCCGGTTGTCACTAGGAGCATGTATGTGAATTTGGCTATCAGTAGTGATTGCTAGTTATGGCCCAATCTCCTCGTTGACACTTATATATCTATAATGGCTTTGCGCGCGTAGTACCCGTAGTTGTCATTGCGCTTTGGCGACCATGGCGGCGGCGCCGCCGCCCAGATCTCGTCCCGTCCGACTCCGACTTGGTGCGCATCATCATCCCCACCACTCTGCTCGCTTGCTCCCACGGTTTTTCCCCTTGCTCCAAAACAAACAACGCCAACGGCAACACACGATTAGAAAGCAGAACATAACAGCGCCAATATAATTTAGCTATATTTTTAGGGTGATAGCCTCTTCTCCCAATTTAGATCGTAATGTTTTGTTTTTTCTCATGGTGCATAATCAAAATATAAAATGGAAAATGCATCGAAAACAGTTAAAGAGTTTCACTTAAACCAATAAACCATCAGTTTTAAATTTCAGAGCAATTTCAGTCAAGAATTCAAGAACCAGTAAAACATAACAAATCATATGTAATACAAAAGAATCTCCTGGTCATCATTAAGGTTTAAGATAGAAAGAGAAAGCCGACTATGTTGCCTAAGAGACAAAAAGAAGTATAGAATAAATAGTATGAGAAGAGGCACATACCACTTGGTATATCCTTCAGAGGAGTCCCTCGTCCCTATGATAAAAAAGAATGTAAGCCATACTATTACATGCAAAATGAAAAATAAGACAACAACCACAATTCCTATTTGGCTCTTTCTCAATCACCTCAACCAACCTCTCCACTGTTTTCCTCTCATGTTGAGGGCGATTAATAGTATATGGGCTTGGGGTGTTCAGCAAACTTTTGGCTTCCCTGGATTTGGATCCTTCCGGTTTCTTATCCTTTCCTTGGCTTCTATCCCTGGTACACCTTGCTTTCTTGTTCTTCAAAGTCTTCTCCTTATTATCTTCCATCTTCTTGTCACCTTCATCTTTCTTATCAATAGAACCATTTTCTTCTGCTTCCTCTTCTTCTCATCGCCATCCTTTTCTTCGGCTTCCTCTTTTTATTGCTTCTCATCGGCATCCGTTTCTTTTCCTTTGTTTTCCCCTTGCTCAGTCGCAACATCTTTCTCTTGCTCCTTAAATTCATACGGCTTATCCACATTTGTGTTCTCAACTTGATCTTCCTTCTCTTCTTTGTCTTTGACCTTTGTACTTCCTGTGTTAGCCTCAGTCATCTTAACATCCTCACCTTCTGTCTTAGCATTGGCATATTCCTTTGTATCTATATGTATTTTGACATCTCCAAAATCCACCTGCTTTGCCATAGCCGCATCACCATTACCTTCCTTTGCGGTCTCATCCTCTGCCATTTATTTGACATCTCCACCCAACTGGCCTCTGTGCCATTTTCCGAGCCTTTGTTCTTTGCTTCAGCAACCTGATTTGCTACTGCCTCCTTGCTCTCACTAGCCTCTTCTATGGTGTTATCCTTGTTATCAGGAGTAGCAACATCAACAGCAATTGCTCCATGTGCGATAGCCTTCTCCTCCATCGCAAGTGATGTGTTAGCCTCGTGCAACCAAGCTGACTCTTATTGCTCTAATATCTGCATTAAAATGGTAACTCTATTGAGGAAACATGAGGTACAACATCTGGTGGGGAATAAAAATCTAGCAAAAGAAAGGAAAAGTGGCAAGGTACAGTGCATTTTTATGTCAGTATTGTTCCGAAGATCTAAACTTTGCAGTACAATTCTTTCAAATACAAGGCAAGAAGGCAAAATGGAGGAACAAAAGCACCACATCATGGTCTTATAGCTAGAATAAAAGCAATGCTACAAGGCCTTGAACAAGTCAGCTCCCACAAAGACGACTGCGAAAGAGGCCAAGGCCATGCTTCTCTAGATTGGGAGCAAGACTAGAGATTTGGGAACACAGAAGCTAGGGTTTAGGGATTTTACCTTAAAAGCGACTCATGGTAGTGACATTGGTAACCAGGTTCTCGGACTCGAGATTGGCCAAGATCATCCCAAAGTCACCACATGGCCTGGTGCTATCTGTGGACATGAGGAAAAGAGGGGAATTCTCAACCACCATGTTCAACATGTTTGGTATGTATTAGGCATGGTGAAAGTGTGTGTAACGCGTGTTTATATAGTATGTGTGGTGTTTGTCTTCTACCTAAAATGCTATATATTGTATTAAATCCTTTGAGTTTGAAATGAGCTCCATCCTAAGGTCAAGCTTTGCAAGATTGGAAGCAGGACCAAAGATTATGCAACATTAAATCTAGGGTTGAGGGATTTTACCTTAAGCAATCAACATCAAGCACGATTCGTGAAAGTGGCATTAGTAACTAGGTTCTTGGACTCAACAGCAGCCATGATCATCCCATAGTACCCACATGGCCTTGTATTCTCCATGGGCATGAGGAAAAGTGGTTAATTACCAACCACTTGGTTCTACTTGCTTGGTATGTATTGGGCATGGTAATAGTGTGTGTCACGCGTGTCTATATAGAATGTGTGGTGTTTGTCTTCTACTAGAAAGGTTATAGACAGCATAAAATCCTTTGTGTTTGTAGAGCTGTATCCCAAGGTCAAACTTCCCAAGATTGGAAGAAAGACCGGAGATTAAGCAACACAAAGATGAGATTCAGGGATTTACATTAAGCAATGAACACCAAGGGATGACTCACATCAATAAAATTATTAATTAGGTTCTCAAACTTGATATTAGCCATGGTAACCCCAAAGTCACCACATGGTCGGGTGTTCTCCATGGCCATGAAAAAAAGAGGGGAATTCTATTTGGTTTGTATTGAGCATGGTGAAATTGTGTGTAATGCGTGTCTATATGACTTGTGTGGCATTTGTCTTCTACCTAAAAGGTTATAGATGGCATTAGATCTTTTACATTTGCAGTTAGTTGTATCCCGAGGTCAAGCTTCTCCATAATGGAAGCAAGACAAAAAAATTAGGGAACACAAGGTTTAGGGATTTTACATTAAGCAATCAACACCGAGGCACGACTCACGGTACTGGCATTTAAAACCAGATTCTCAAACTCAAAATCAGCCATGATCATCCTAAAGTCACCACATGCCTGGTGTTCGCCATGGCCATGAGAGATAGAAGGAAATTCTTAACCACTTGGTTCAACTTGTTTGGTATGTATTGGGCATGATGATAGTATGTGCAACATGTGTATATTCTTTGCGGGAACTCCAAATTTTAGCGAAGCCAGTAGGCAATTGCACAAGAAACCCCACAATCGCATGACACGGACCAAGGAACCACAGATACACCTACGTGGCGTCGGCACAACGGTAAGGACCGACCCTCGGTTTCCGTGCCCAAAACCCTATGCAACTCCGACCGGAATTGCCGGATTTGTCCAATCTCTTCCTTGACACTTGTATATCTATAATAATGTTTAAACTATATTTTGGGGTGATAGCCAATCCATCCATGAGTATTTGTCACGTCTATCTATAGTGCAGCTATATATCATTGTTAAACTCCATGGGTGATTCACATGAAAAGGCTGTAGACAATAATGGCTACCAATTGTAGCTAGCTCTTCTATGAGCATGTGGCATTTATATCAACAGCTCTCTATTGTTGTTAAACAATGGGTTAAAATCTTCATGGGAAGCTTGTGAGCGTTGATTTCTAATTTTTTTGCTTGCCCTTTTGTTAGTATTTGATACTCTATATTATACATATCTCTATGTTGTTAAATCTCATGAAACAATCTTGTGAGGTTCTAAAAGGACTATGATGACACCTAGAGCGTGGTGACTAGGTGATTTTGAAATTTAACAAAACAAAAACAAAAACAAAACCTCACCTTAGATTGGCTAGGTGCGAAACCTCTACCCATTTTTTACATAACTTCTGCACAAAACTGCAGAACTTTCACACAAACAGAATAACTCAAAGTTCTTCACTAGTGTTCAAGCTCAAAGTGATTATGTAGATATGTGTTTGATCCACATGCAGCTAATTCAACACATGATAGTGATCCTTGCATTGTTTATGAGACCGATACTTGCTAGGTGTATGAAACCCTTTGGTTTTGGTAGTTGAATGGCAACTAGTAAACAAAAACGAATGCTTTCAATTAAGTTGTGATTGAGATAGGGCCCACATTAAGATGTTGAGCATGGCTTGGAGATGGATGAGAGGATGATCATGCCATATGGAGCAAGCTTGCACTTGAAGAGAAGACGAAAACATGCTCAAAGTCAAGGTATATGCTAGAGGTTTTCATTTCTCTAGCCAAGATGCAATAGAGTGCAAGATCAAGTTTAGGATAGATAGTTGTACTGCTAGGTAGGGGTCTCTAATGCAAAATAGTTATCTAGGCTTAGGTGTGAACTAACTCTGCATATGCATTGCAACTAGGTATGCTATGAGATGCAAGAGAAAAAATGTATAATTAGCATGTTGGGTGCTCTTATCTGAGTGGTCTTAACTGATAGAATAGTCAAGGATGTTGACAAAAGGGCTAGAGGTTGGGTGCTCCACACATTTATGATGGTACACACTTTGCATGGTGGAAACTTGTATGTCTAATCATTTCTATGCATTTTGTTCTCAAGTGTGATGGATTGTAGATCTGGGCCTTTCACATATGTTGGATGAAAAATCTAAGCACAAGAAAAACGCCTGCATCTTAAAGATCAAGCATTTAGAATTTTATATCAATCTTTTGGCGAAGAGATCTTCAAGGAAATCATGTACACGAAGACCGCACATGATATTTGGACCTATCTTGATGGGATGTACGGGAGGATTGTCCTTGATGGTGAATAGCATAGGAAGGAGGTGCTGAGACTGTTGAGCATATCAGTGACAAGGTGGTCATTGATGAGATGATGACTACTCTACCACAAGTTCACTTGAGTTGATTGATGACAGGAGTTCATGATCAAGCGATGATGATGCTAATACAGGCCCATTCACTACAACAGATTACTTCATGTCACAAGGTGACACAAAGGTACCAATTTGTAATGTAACTGGTCATGCATATTCATATGATGAGCTTATAGATAGACTTGCTAGTATGAATATGGATATAGAAAATTAGATAGCTAAAACAATGAATTTGAAAAATATGAAGACTCATTTCTAAAGAATTCATGTGAACAACAAAAGCATCTGCACTATTTTTATTAATTGTCTACATGAGAGCTAAAATTATCTCATGAGGAGCTTAGTGTTACTCATGAAAAAAAAGAACAATACCATACTTTTCTCACCAACAAACTTTGGAAATTTAAACTAGTGAAAGCTCAAAAAAAAGTAAGATGATCAATTGCAAAATATTGCTAACCTTTGTAATGTAAGTAAGAAGCATGTGTCCACCTCTTGTGATGATCTATTAGCTATGCCATGTTCTTCACATATCTATGATTATTTTTCTATCCAAAGTGAAACTAACATTTCCAAGGAAAACATTGTGTTCAAAAGTTAACCAAAGGATTTGAGCAACAAGATTGAGAGGTGCTACAACACCAAATAAGTCACCTATGAGCACATGATGAAGAATCAAAGAATCTATGGGATTGGTTTCAACAATAGCAATATCAAGGATAATAGATGGGGTAGGAAAGGATATGAAGAAAGCTTACACATTTCACGTGCTATTGATGTCATGAGATAGCCAAATGGGTCATATTGCGAAGGCTTCCCCTAACAAATAAAAGCTCGAGTTGATGAAGGAAGTGGAAAGGGCTCAAGCATGTCAAGTGCCACACTTGAGGACATCTCACATCAATATGCCCAACCAATAAATGGGTGAATCCATAAGCTGAGCCACAAAAGAAGCGAAAAATAGAGCCACAAGACAAGAAAAAGAAGCCCTAAGATTAAGTAAAGATCCACATGAAGATATTGTTGATTCAGGGAAGAAAAGAAGAGAAGACATCCTAAGATCAATCAAGATGCCAAGTGTGTGAAGCAAGAATCAAGTCAAAAGAGAAGAAACATTTGGAGCATATCAAGTGTTACATATTTTTTTTAGATAAGGGAACCAAGGTTATCAAGTGCTACACATGACAAGCTTGTTGAGAAGAAACAAGCAAGTGACAAAGAGACAAATCGATAAGGAGCAAAACAAGAGCAAGAAGAAAAAGACTCAAAACTAGAGAGTTTGCTACTTACTCCCTCCATCATATTTTATAGGGTGTACAACGAAATTTTCATTTTTGGTGATTATTGGGCGCAGGGTTCCTTCCAAGGCGGGAGGTGAAGGGTGGTCGTGGCATTTACTCGATAACCCGAAACGTTTTTGCATGCATGCATTGTTTTTTCATCGCATGTGCTTCCTTGGGTACTGAAACGTTGCTTCATGTATGCATGCAGATACGTCGCACGATCCTGCTCCTTCGATGCTGCAATACTATTCCTCCGACTCGCTATCTCTTATAAGCAAAATGAATTAGCAACAAGCGAAGCCTGGAAAAATAGTTTTGCCTAGCTTCTCACTACAGTGGAGAAGCTGAAGCTAGTCGAATCCATACCAAATGGTTTTGTTTTTTTGTCAGCGCATAGCCTGCTCAAGGGTGAAGGCGTACCTATACAGGTATACTACGCCTATGTGGCCAGCCTAGTACTAGTAGACTGTACACTTCTACACGGCGGAAACGTGAATGAATGAAATACAAATACAAGTGTACAACACTTGTACACCGCCGGCGCCCCTGGGGCTGGAAACGCAAACCACGGCGCGGCGCACGCAGGATTCCCCTCCGCGCTCTTTTCCCCTTTTCCCAGTTTCCCTCCACTCGCCGTCTCCCCCCAACCGCTTCAAATTTTGAAAACTGGGGCACCCTGCGGCCGCACAGGATGCGCCTGTCACCGCCACGGACGGCCAGGATTTCGCCGCGGGACCTCGGTCGCCGTGTCCGCGCCCAAACCGCCCGCCCCGCTCCGCTCCATGGGACGGAGGAAAGAGATAAAAAGGGAGAAGGACGTCCTCCGCGTTTCTGGTTTCTCCATCGCCGGCCGACTCTTCCCTCTCCCCTCCAGTTCTCCAGCCATTTCTTTCCCTCCGCGCTGGCCATGGCCATGTCGGAGGAGCCAGAGGGGCCCGCGGTCGATGGTGGGGTGACGAAGCGCGGGAGCAAAAGGCGGGGGAAAGGCGCCGCGAAGGGGCGCGGGAGACCCAAGCGGCGGAGTGAAGACAGGTCCTTCGCGGCGCCGGCGCTGGATGGGGTGGCGGTCGGGGACCGGGTGCTCAGGGAGAGGAGGCACGCGCCCAACGTCTTCTGCGAGCGCGACACGGATGATGACGATGAGGTGCTGGGACTGGGATAGCTCTCTACTTTTTTTGGTGGGGGTTTCTTGGGGGATTTGCAACGTGTTTCTTCGCGCGCTTTCTCTTTGTGTGTTTCCAGTTTCCCCACTGTTTCCTCGGAGTAGGAAAAAGACTAAATACTCTCCTATCATTTTGATACGATTTTCTTTTTCCTAGATGAACGATTAGCGCATTATTAAATAAATAAATACAGATAAAGAAAGATGGCTTTTCTTTAAACGAAAATAGTTCCCTTTACTTCTAAGATTAAAAAAAAAAGGTATTATTCAGTCAGTCGATTCATATACGTATATAGTACATAAAGGAAAGGAAATGCCTCAAACTTTGACAGACTTGTCTGTTCCCTGCCCGCTCCCTCCCTCCCTCCCTCCACATAGTACCAGAAATTTCTCTTATTCCTTTTTTTTTTACTGCGTATGTATGTTGATTCTACAGTATACTGTGTCTCATTCTCTGAAATACATTACTTGCCATTGTATTGTTCCTATTGGAAATGAGTTTAATTCTTGTCGGGTGTGTTCTCTTAATGTAGTGGGCTAATTTCTAGGCTCGTGTAATGTCAGGAGCCTGCAACCAACCAATTCAAACCTCAGAGAAAGAAGAGAAATGATGCTGGCAAGAAGAGGGGGCCAAGAAAAGCCAAACTAGAACATGTGGACAGCAAGGTCCACCTGCCCAACAGCAAATGCGACGGTGAAAGGAAGGGGGTATGTTACTTTACAATCTTCTGCAACAGTTGATTACTATAGTTTCGGTTGTGAAGCCCATTCTTTGCAATGGCAAATAGCCAATTTTCTCGTTTTATACCCATGTTAGTGTGTTGTCAAATTATACCATGTACTATCTGTCAGTTCTGGACAACAAAAATCTTTGTAAATTTTGTAATTGTTGTCTGAAACATACAGACAACCTGTCACAAGTTCCAGGTTCTATTAGGAATGATTTTGTTGTTCTCTATTTGGCCTTGTATAAATCAAAACCTTAATGTTGAATAGTAAATATGTTTTTGAGCTTGTTTACTTGTAACTAGCAATAGTGCAGTGATTATCCAGTTGTGTGATTACTATACTTCCTCTCTTGTATGCTCCTTTTGTGTTTCTGTCATTTATTATATATATAAAAAAAATAAAGAACATCTTTTTCGTAGTGGTTAGTAGTTCTGTGCTTACCTTTCTGTAACACCTTAGTTTTGGTGTTTTTGAATTTATATTTCAATTTTTCTTTGATGAATGTTCTAGTGTTTTGTTTCTTGGGCCATATAAAGAAATTTCCTTGTATTCAGTTGCCACCTTTGCTGTAACACCTCAGTTTTGATGCTTCTGGTGTATTGAAAGAATGCTGTAGGCTTTAAGTCCATTTATTTGCAGGATGGTGCTGAGACAGTTAGGGGCAAGGACTCAAGGAATGGTGAGGTTTTACAGACTGCAAAGAAGAGGAAGAAAGGAGATGCAGGGAAGGTTTCTGTTACAAAAGGTTGAAAAGAGGGGATGAAGAGCAAAAAGAAGGCCTCATCCTCCAAGCATAAAGATTGTGATGAAACTAATAGGGTAAGCAACTCATGAGCTGTTTATAGAATGGTTTTCTGTAAGTATTTGATGAATGTAAGTGTTGTTTCAATTGTCTAGAAAGGGAAGAAGATGTTGACTGGGGATAATGCCCTGATGTGCCACCAGTGCCAGAGGAATGATAAAGGAAGAGTGGTCTGGTGTAATTCATGCAGGAATAAGCGCTTCTGTGTGCCATGCATTGAAAGATGGTGTGTCAATTGCTCATGATCTTTGTCTACTAACATGAATGCACATCATAACCTTCTTTGTAATATGACATTTACATACATATATAAATTATATACACATCTTTTGTTTTAAACCGGCAATTCAGTTTCCATGTAGTTGTGTGTGTGTGTGTGTGTGTGTGTGTGTGTGTGTGTGTGTGTGTGTATGTGGATTTGGGTCTATTCATGACTCTCTTCTATTAATACAATAATACACAGCTCTACTGGATGTTCGAAGAAAAAAAAAATACACATGGTTTATTTTATACTTTTATTATATACACATCTGCTATTTTTTGTTTGATTTGTGCAAAATTGCTTTTGTCTACTGTGCTTAAAAAACTACTCCCTCCGTCTTAAGATATAAGGTGCGATTTGACCTGATGCTGTCTTCAAGAACATATTTTGACCTACAGTTCTCTTATAATATATAATTTCTAGATACAAAAGTTTGATCATTAGAAAGTATTTCTAAATACAAATCTAATACAACTACTTTTGTACTTTAAACCTTTTCATATAATAATGATTTCCCGTTTCAAAGATAAAGAAAGTTTGAATTTTGAAATACGTGCACGCTTGATATCTTAGGATGGAGGGAGTATGTATTTTCCTTCTAGTATTCACTTCATATGGTTATGTTCTATGGTATTGTGAAATGCTAATTTGTCTTAAACTACTAAACAGGTATCCTAATTTGTCTGAAGATGAATTTGCTGCAAAATGCCCATATTGTCGCAAGAACTGTAATTGCAAGGGATGCCTACGAATGCGAGGGGTTGAAGAGGTTCATGCCTGGCATTCCATCTTTTTTGCCTTTAGATCTCTATTTCTTCTGCAGTTCTGCTTATTAATTTTTTTCTTAAAAAATTTCCTTTTAGTCTTAATTTATGATTTCCCATTTCTCATGAAGCAGCCTCCAAAGAAGGAAAATTTCTGAAGAAAATCAAATCTCTTATGCTTGTCATGTTGTGTGCTTGTTGCTTCCCTGGTTGAGAAAACTGCGACAGGTGCAGATGGAGGAGAAAAGAAATTGGAGGCTAAAATAAAAGGTAGTGTGTTCTGGACTTCCATTGTTGCGTGCCACAAGTTGGTAAGTGAGATTGCTATTCATGCTAATTTGTTTTTTTACTGCAGGTGTTTTGGTGAATGATATGAAGTTGGAACAAACTGAATGTAGTCTAGATGAGCGTGTCTACTGGTTCGTTCTTTCCTTCTTTCCTTTCTGCTACAATCTTACAGCAGCAAGCATCTGATCTCTTTTCTTGTTCTTCCAATGCAGCAATAATTGTAAAACTTCTATAGTTGATTTTCATAGAAGCTGCAAGTACTGCTTTTATGATCTGTGCCTTGAATGCTGCGGGGAGATCCGCAAAGGTGAGATTCCTGGAGGAGAAGAGATAACGAAAGTAGATCCTGAAGATAGAGGTCGGGCTTATCTTTTTGGTACCACTGATGATTCTGGTACCAATAAGTCAAAGGATGGGAGTAAAAGTTCCTTGACGAGGCACAGCTCATCCCGAGAAAATGACCCTTCCAATGGAATAGATTCTAGTGAGGGAGCAAATAACTCTCTGGTGAACTCTAAAAATAACTCTCAGGTGCTGTGGAAAGCAGAAAGTGATGGCAGCATACCTTGCCCACCAAAGGAGCTAGGAGGTTGTGGTAGTTCGATTTTGGACCTCAAGTGCTTTTTCTCAGAAAAGATGCTTTCCAATTTAGAAGAACGAGCTGACAGAATTGTGAGGAGTAAAGTATTTGCAAAAGCAGTAGCCAAAAGAACTGATCAGTGCCCTTGTTATGACCATTCAGGAAACATAAGAACTCAGGATGTGCGAGAAGCTGCAAATAGGAAAGGCTCAAGTGATAACCACCTATACTGCCCAGTTGCCACTGCTATCAAGGAGGATGACTTGGTACACTTTCAGATGCATTGGACAAAGGGTGAACCAGTTATTGTTTCTGACGTTCTGCATTTGACTTCTGGTCTCAGTTGGGAGCCATTAGTTATGTGGCGGGCATTGCGAGAAAAAAAGACTAATGGCGATGTAGAAGATGAGCACTTTGCTGTCAGGGCAGTAGATTGCCTTGATTGGTGTGAGGTCAGTTCTATTTTTTATATATTTAAATGTTTTCATTTGTATTCCCCTTAGATCTGCCGTTACTTTTCCTTTTGTAGACTTCCCTAGGTGCATTTAAGAGGGCTAGGTTCACTTCCCTGACTTGTTCATGTTTGTGCTCTGCTGCATGTCTGTTCATGGTCATACAACTCTGCTAGAAGATTTCTTTATTACTATGACAAGTCATGCTTCACAATTAAAAAAAGTACAATGTTGAAATATCACTGAATTTGATTTCTATTTCAGTTTTATTGTGTTATCTGTATGCATGCAGATAGACTGCTTGCAAACCTGTTGTTAACATCTAATTCAAAAATATTAAGCACTGGCATGCACAATTTTGTGTTGCAGGTGGAAATTAATATACACATGTTTTTTGTGGGATATATGAAAGGCAGAATGCACCCCATGGAACAGTGGCCTGAGATGCTTAAGCTAAAGGACTGGCCGCCATCAATGTCATTTGATCAGAGATTGCCCCGCCATGGTGCTGAGTTTATCAGTGCATTGCCATTTCCTGAGTACACAGATCCTCGATATGGTCCACTAAATCTTGCAGTCAAGCTTCCTGATGGTGCATTGAAGCCAGATCTTGGACCAAAAACTTACATTGCTTATGGATTTTACCAAGAGTTAGGCAGGGGTGATTCAGTGACCAAGCTTCATTGTGACATGTCTGATGCGGTATGTGCTGTTAATGGTGACCCCTTTGCTCATTTTATAACATCTGTGGCCGTGTTGTACCTTCAGTATAGAATAAAATTGACTTGCAATGCTATATCTTATACTGGGTAACCTGCGTCTTACTTTCTTTATGTTACTTTCTCTGACCTGACCTTTTTTGAAGCCGTGGCTGTATCCTCAGTTGGTATCAATTGGTGCTGCTTTCTTTCTTATTTGTCTTGCTTGGGGTTCACTAGTTTATCATGGAAGTCATTAATTGTGGCAAGTGTGTTTTTGTCAGGTAAATATATTGACACACACAGCCCAAGTGCCCTACGAGGGTTATCGACCTGAGAAGATAGAGAAAATTCGAAAGAGAATGAAAGAACAAGATCTTCGTGAGCTTTATGGTGTTTCAGAATCTGGTACTGATCTAGACCTATCATCACCTTCTATTGATTCCAGGAATATGACTGTAGATGAAATGCCAAAGACCTCATGTAATGATTGTACCTGTAAAGAAATTTCTGATAGCGAGTTAATTGTTTGCTTTTGGTTATGAAAAGGGTCTTTCAGTGGATTATAACTTACTACAACATTCTTGTTTTCATTGTGCAGGTTTGGACAACAATGTTGTACCACCTATTAATACTGAATCTAAGGTACAAAGTGAGGCAGGGGACAGAACTGGTGGTGCTTTATGGGATATTTTCCGAAGAGAAGATTCTGACAAGTTACAAGATTATCTTAGGAAACATGCCACGGAATTCCGGCACATCCATTGTGATCCTGTGAAGCAGGTATTGTTTTCCTTGCAATTATTTCCTGTGTCTTACCTATGTGGATTAATAGTCATGCAAATGATGCAGGTTATTCACCCAATTCACGATCAGACTTTCTACTTAACTGAGGAGCACAAGAGAAAGCTCAAGGAAGAATACGGTTAGCTAACTATTCAGACCCTAGAAATGCATTGCCCTGTGCTATTGTGCCCTATCTCTAATGTGATGGTACGTCTGCTATAGGTGTTGAACCATGGACCTTTGAGCAGAAGCTTGGTGAAGCAGTTTTTATTCCTGCTGGATGTCCTCACCAAGTGAGGAATTTGAAGGTGTGACTGAACTCAAATGACCTTAAATTATGCCTTTTATTTTATTTGAGCAACAGATGTATCCTGTTGCTAAACCTAAGCTGTTTCTGTTTGTGCAGTCTTGCATCAAGGTTGCGATGGACTTTGTTTCCCCAGAAAATGTTGATGAGTGCATTAAACTGACTGGAGAGTTTAGGCGACTTACACCTGATCACAGGGCTAAAGAGGATAAACTGGAGGTTGGCTTGCTATATTTTCAGTTATCTGGTTTCTGTTCATGATGTGCTATCTGATAACGGCTGCCCTGAACTCTTGTCTTCAGATTAAGAAGATTGCTCTTCATGCTCTGAACCAAGTTATAAATTTCTTGGATCCTTCCTCTGAGGGGTAAGTAGCTACTCTCAGTAGCCTAATGGTTGCTATAGATCTGAAGTAGCAAAGGAAATGCAGAAATTTTGAGGCATTCTGATCACTGCTTGTCATGTGATTGATCCATCAGGTCGAAGAGTGGGGCTGCCCAACCCAAGAGTAAAAAAGCAGCTGAGGCTGAAGAACAGGGGAAGCCTAAAATGAGGGCTGGTCGCCAATGTCGCAAGTCCAAGGATGAAGCTGTTAATGAGGAGACCAAAAGGAAGGGTGGTTGCCAGAGAGGTAAGAGTGGGGATGACATGTCCAAAGATGATGCTGTTGATGAGAAGCCTCCTAACGGTAACAGGCGGAGCACTCGCCTGAAAGGCTCTGGCAACCCGTAGGTGATTGATCGGTTCACTGCTGACCTGGAAGGTAGAAGGCATAGTGGCTGTACTAACCCAACCTGCACGTAGTTATTTTGGAAGCAGGTTGTGATCTAGATTAGATTCTAGAATGGTGAGGCATTGTCACCCCTAGATGCCATTGCGGCATCTGGCTTTTGTTCATACGTGGTGACTGCCGGCTGACACCATTCTGGAAGAACCATGCTAGATGCTCGCTGTACAAAGACTCTTGGTGTAGTAGCGGGCTATGGTGATTGGCTGTTCAGCATGTCTGATGCTGACATTTTGGTAGTAATTGACCTCAATAGATGTGGTCATTTGAACTCAATGGATTCTGGTTTTATATATCCAATCCATCGGCTGAGGTTGAGCATTCTTAGCTGAAAAATGCAATTCCTTACGGTGGAGTCCAGAGCATGTTGTCAACCAGATTACCATTTTTTTTTTTTAAAAGGTTGCCATTGCACCCGGTGTTCTGGCCGGCCTAACAAGTGAACTAACAGACCAAAGGGAATGTGAAAAAACCTGTGATAAGCAAGGGGGACGCCGAAGAGAGGAGACGCTAGAGATTGGTACGGCTATCCGCACTCATCGTCCTCTATTTCTCTCCTCTATACTGCCTAGTCAGCAAGATTCTCTTCTCTATATCTAATTCTTCCGCATCCATTTATTCTTTATATCATACTCTATGCACTGTGGGGTCCATTTATCACTTTATCTAAATATATTCATGTAGGATCTAGTTTTAAAGGATTAATTGTAACGAATTTAATGGTGCAATCGGAATTTAATTTAGATTTTTAGTTTGTGAGATATAGTATATTTTTGCGAAAGAAATACGTAGGACCCACTGCATGTTCATCTTTCTCTTTCCTGTCTTCCAACGCACGGCAGCCTGCCAGCCTCTGGCCATTGTCCCCACACTCAATAGCGTTTGTCCTGGAAAGCGCCACATTTACGAGATTACATGCGCATACCGGGCTGTTTTCCGGACCCAGTGCAGCTCTCAGACTCTGTAAAAACTGACATGGCGATGTTCCGGATGGGGTACCGTTCCCCAGTGCAGTTAGTCTGAGCATGCTATTGTTGATGTGCGACTTGAATGCCGTCCATGTGTGCCGGGTCGCGCCACCGAGACCTGCACCTCGCCGTGGCGCTTGCTGTCCGGGAAGCGGGAACATGAGCTTGCCGTCGCGGATCATGGACACTGGCTCCACGCGCGATGGCCGGCGGAACCCGAAGAAGGCCACCTCGTATGCCCAGAACAGCAGGTCCCCGCCCACGGCCAGCAGCAGCCGCGCGGACGGCAGGCTCCCCAGCCGGCCAGCCACGCGTTCGACGCTGGCCAGCGGCGCTGTCTCCATCTCCCGCGCTGCCCGCAGGCCGCAGGTCGGCGTAGAAGACGAGGGGTGCCACGTCCCCATCGGCGAGCCCCTTTGCCTGGGCGAACGCGATCCAGACCAGGGCTAGCAGGGCCACGAACGAGCGCGGACACGGCCGCCGTGGGCGTGTTCGGCGGCCTCGGCTAACACTGGGAATCACCATGCACGGCATCACCAAAACGCAAATAATCCACAGATACTGGCAAGAAAAATGGTACGGAAAATTAAGCCGCTTATTTGCTGCACTAAATATATAATACATACAGCGGCCAGAACGAAACGGCTTTATTCATTTTGTTTATATATTCCGTGGATAATAGAGAGAAAAAGAAGTGATAAATCACAAGACTTTAAGAGTATACGTAAAGATATCTAAAATGGTGTTTACGACTGCTCCACGAATTCTGCTCCACAAACTCTACCGTGTAGTAGCTCTATAAAATTCTGGAGTTGTGGAGTACTCTTTAAGTGCTCTTATAACTCCATCCTTTTTTCTCGAGTTGCGTGCATGGAATGAAACCGTTTGACTTATTAACATGAAGCGGAGCAGTCCCAAACACCTAAGGGTCTGTTCAGCTTATTGGTATTGGCTGGTTACAGCAGCCTAACTGGTTGGTACGTACTGTAGCTTTAACTGAACGTACTATAAAAAAATAGCGACTGAAAAATACCACCCAGAAAATAGACAGCTGAATGGACCCTAAATATCTATGTATGGTTACGCTAGATAAATAGGCTAGCTCTAGACCTCTAGTCACCAGGGGTAGTGGCATTTTGCTTATGCTGTGTGCAATCCCTCTTACTTCTTTTTATTTTTCCCTGCGTGATGTTGTAGTCATGTTCTGATCTACTGTCTAATCTTAAAATCCGCTTTATTTCGTATTGTCCTATCAGATCACGGAGAACCAATACTGAAATCCATTTTATTTCGTATTGTCCGTCCTGTCAGGTCATAGAGAATTTGTAATCGCTTCTATCATTTCTCTGCTGCTTCTAGCGATTACGGTTAGTGGAATTGATAATTTACCTTTTTGTTAGACATAGAGGCGAAACCGAGGGGGGCGGGCCACGGCCTCCCACCCCTAAGCGGCAGAATTTTTTTTAATCCCCATATCATCCATTCAGCCTAGCAACGAAGAAGAAACCTTGCATGACTCTTTCTACTTGTGTACCTTCTTGTTCCTTATGTGGCCCTTGTTCTAATATATTTATTATTTTCAATTTTCGTACCACAAGTTTAACTCGATTTATAGAAAATATATACAACATTTGTATCTTTAAATAAATTTATAAAAAAAATTAGATTTAAATATATTTCTAATAATATTAATTATATAGTATAAATATTTATATATTTTAATACATATTTAATCAACGTTATTTCTCAGGAAACCAAAACGATAATTATTTTGAGACCAAGGGAGTAACGGACAGTCACAGGCGGAGAGGAGAGCTGCAGACTGCAGTCATCCCGTCAGTCATCGTGGCCATCGTGGCGTGCCGGCATCGTCTTCCCGTCACGGTGTCGTCTGTCGTGGCCTCGTTGCTCTGCTCGTGGCCTGCTGGATTAGGCAGCAGCCGAGCCCGAGAGAGCATCAGTGCCAGCACCGAGCGAACAAAGTCTGCATGCTCAACTGTTCAAGGACTTACAGGGACTTGCATGATACGATTTCTCGTTGTGTGTACTAGTTTGCATCCTAAAAATTCACTCAGTTCGTTCAAGATTGACGATGTGTGTTCTTTAGCTTCAAAGTAATTCCTGCTGACATTTGGGAGCAAGAAAGAGTTAAATTAAAATACCAATCCAAAGTTTCAGAATTTAAAGTATTGGGGATTTTGGTAACTAGCGATCTTTGCTGGTTCTTGTGTAGTCAGACTGGTCCTCCCTTTGTTATTTTGCTGATTCTGCCACTGGTTAAACACCCCATGAAAATTGCTTGCTCGATCGTATAATCTTTAAACCTAGTTCTTCGATGGGTCACAACCTCGATCTTTTTCAGACAATAATAAAACTTAAATCATTGCTCTCTCATGAGGAAGTCAAACTTCTTGTTTGTCTGCTTTCAGCTGAGATCTTTTCCAGCATGGGGAGGGGGAGCACTTAGAACAACACGAGCCGGCAGATCACCTTCTGCAGCGGCCTCCTCAAGAAGGCCGGCGTATGAGCTTTATGCTGTCCTCTGCAAAACGCTGTGGTGGTGGCGATCACCATCATCTTCTCCAGCCGCGGACGCCTAACAGGTACGTCAGCTGTGAACGTGAGATACTCCTGCATGAATAATTGATCCGTTTAGCACCATTAATATTTTCATGGATACTATTATGACACTGTTTAGTTAGGAGTATAAAGGAGTATATAGTACAGTTGTTGCTGGCATGCATGTCTATACATGTAAAGCACGTATATGGTGATAAACAACGGGAATAACAAGCATATAGAAATTAAACTTGCTTAGTGTGTTACAAGTAGATATAGTCCTCCTTATTAAGACTAGCACTAACGACACTAGATGACTAGAATTACTATGCATGGCAAAGCGCAAACATGTGCAGATTTTGGCAAGAAGCCAATAACTAAAATTGTTCGCTTCAGCTTATCGATCGGCCGGCTTATCAACCATTCGAATAATGTTTTTTTTCACACTAAATCAATCGTTTCAGCTTATCAGCCCGCTTATCAATAGTTCAAACAATGTTTTTTTTTCTCAATTAAATCAATCCTTTTAGCTTATCAACTGGTTTATAAGTCCTGTCGATACAGCAAACTGAGCTGGATTTTGCTGCACTAATTAGATTATGCATGTACGTATATACGGCCCGAATGGAACGGTTTCTTCTTATATACAATGGCACTGCACATTACTAGTTCTTTTTTTTTTACACAAATACATTACTAGTTCTTGCAGAGATAGACAGAAAACAAGGGTGACAAAAAGCAGAGACCATAAATTAAAAGGCTTCAAGAATCAAGAGTATACATGTAAAGATGTCGTTGCTATATGTGGTTAGGCAGATAACAGCTGCGGTCATCAATGTAGCAGTGGTGGGCTGGTGGCCTTTTGCACCTGCCCTCTCTCCTGTTGGCGCCCTACTACATATGACCATATCCAATGGCGCCCTACTACCTCACATGACCACATCCAATCCCATTCCTTTCCCTTGCATATTGCTTGAGTGGTCTGCTAGTGCCATTAACCCCCTACCCCCTCAGCAGCAGGGTAAGTTCTGCTAGACTTATAAGCCGATTGGTAAACTGAAACAGTTAAATTTTTTGTGGCCCATGTGTTCGATGGTTTCTTCTTTTTCTTGTTATATAAAAAATCATATTTTTTATATAAAAGTTAGACAAATACAAATTTTATATAAAAATTATAGAGATCGATGCAGTCTACCATTTTGTAATTGATATCTTTATATTCAAGATATTTATGGGCACAAATTTTCGTTTTAAGTTCTTTGGATTCTAAAATTCAAGATTTTAATCTTCTTTTCTCAGAAAGCCTAGGATGCTACATGCCCTATACCAAAGTTTTAGATCTTAATGTGATCTGCAACTTTGTTATTGATAACTTTTTATCTCAAATATTTAGTTTTAAGTTCTCATATTTCAAATGATCTTAGGTGTTGATATGGTCTATGACAAAATTATAGCTCTTAATGGAATCTACAACTTTGTTGTTGACAACTTTCTTTCATCTCAGATCGTTTAGAGGCTCAAAGACAATTTAAATTCTTAGGTTTGGAAATGCATTTTTTTAAAAGAATTCAAGTGACCTTGACGTGGACATGGTATATACAAAAGCTATAGCTCCAAATGCGATCTATAACCGTAGTTGACACACTATTATATGATGAGATCATTTACAGGACCAAATAGTTATTTTTAATTTCTCACATGTTAAAATTTAGAAGTTACAGATTTATAACTTTATGGTTGAAAACCTTTTATTTGATATTAGTTAGATGCCTAAATATTCAATTCAAATTATCTAATGGTGAAATTCAAAATTTTTGATATTTTTTCATACGTAATTGGATGCGAACATGCTCTAGGTCAAATTTATAGTGTTTGAAGAGATCTACTTCCTCTATACTAAATTATTAGTCATTTCAAGAATTTTAGAGAGTCAAAGAATCTCAAATTTGACCAAAGTTATAGAAAAAAATTGTAAAGATTTATAACATCAAATTAGATGATGAAAATATAATTAATGAAAAATCTAATAATATTTATTTAATATTATAGATATTATTTTATTATATAAATTTAGTGAAAATTGAGATGCTTCCACCGGCCGCGGGGGCCGCCGGGGATGGGTGCAGTACTGGCCGGCGTGCGGCCGAGGAGGGAGGTAGAGCCACAGCGGGAAGCGGACGTCCACGCCATCCTCCTTGGTGCGGGCGTCGGCGTGGTGAACGGACAGGCGGAGCGAGTCCACGACGACGTCCTCGGTGCCTGCCACATAGGCCAGACTCTCAGCCAGGAGGAGCACGTTGCCCACCTACACGTGCTGGACCGGCGGACTCTAAGTTTGGTTTGGGCCGGTGACCTAGCTTTTGTAGCCCAATTGGGTTGTGTGGCAACAAAGGCGGACGCAATGCAAACATTCCGGTGGGCCGGGCCCGGGGGCCGTGGTGCCGCCGCTAGTACATAAATACCACCAGTCCCAGCTATTCGAATACGAGGGCGGCAGCAAACCCTAGAGAGGAGTGGAGTGGAGGAGGGTCCGCGCGCCTCGTCGATTTGCTGCCATTCCCCAGTCCAAACGGCTAAACCTAAGCAAAGCTAAAGAGCAGGGCGGAGTGTGCGTGCGTGCGTGCGTGCTGGCCTCCATGATGTCGTCGGATTTGGTGCCGCCGCACATGTTGGATTGGGATCGTAGAGCGGATTTCGTTAACTGGGCGAATCGGTCCGAATCTCTTTGGAAGGACGAAGGCTACGGATTGGACCCGCCGGAGGGGATCTTCGACTACCCAGGTAATGTATATTTCCGATCGGATTGGAAATCCGACGTGTTGATTCGAATTCTACGAATGTAAGCTTTGCCTGTTGCTTGCTTGCCATATCGACGCCGGTTTACATTTGATTAGGGGCGTCGACGCAGAGTGATGCTAACTACTTCGGTTTGTAGCAGTTTTCTCTTGCGGATCGGAGATGTTGTCCTCGCTTATTATATATATAAAATTCCTTTTTCCTTAATTAAATTACTCTTTGTATGCATGCACGGCTAAGAGCAACTCCAATTAATGGACCTTCTAAACAGCCCCCTATTCTAATTTTTAAGAGCTCAAGTAAAAAAACAACTCCAATGGTCCTCCTATTTAGACTCCCATTTTAGAAGAACTCTCAAAATATAGTTTCAAGTCCCTAGAAACAGGAGGACCCTATCTTTCCTCTAGCAATAGGGTCTTAGGCTGGAGTTGGAAGCAAATTTAGGTCCCTATTTTTTTAGGCCACCATGCAAATAGAAAAATTAGGGGCTTAATTTGCATGTTGGACTGGAGTTACTCTAAGATCTTTTCGAGAAAGGATGGGGATGGGACAGCCTAGTGACGACCGAATCGACCCCGGAGGACATGCCCACGTACAAGAAATACCTCAAGGACTACTACAGCCACAACACTGCTGAATCTGTTGCCCAGGCGTGGCAGAATAATGAGCGTCATGCCATTGCCAAACTCGGGACTGGCCTGCTGCCAACTCTTGCAATCTTTGGTACGTACATTCATTCCTGCCTGCCTGCCTTGATTTGCTTGCAGTATATATATATACTACCCCATCTCTTGTCTGTCTGCTGATTTACTGCATGCATTTAATTAATTGTTGCTGCAATGATCATATCAGGGACTCAAGTGCATAGCGGCCGAGGAGAAGTTTATCTGCATGAGGAGGATGTACAAGCGAGTAGATTTCACTACTGATGAGATCAACCTCAGTAAAAAGATCCAGGAGGGCGTGCGTCGTATTATATGCTTGGAGGGTGAATTTCCTGCTGCCGCCGCTGCTTTGATGGTCTGTTTATTATTTCCTCTTTGATTTGACTAATAAAGAAATTATATACTTGCTCAACTCAATATCAAGTTGCATTTGTTTGATTGCTTGCAAATTTGCTGTTCAAGTTTATCACGAAGCAGGCTGAGATGATGTGCTACTGGTTGGAGATGGGGACCTATCACCCACATCACGACATTAACATTGCACGCAGGTGTGCTTTAGATTTCATGGCGTACAAAGGCCCAGACTCTTTCTCTGTAGCTGGGCTCATGATGGTATGTTCCTGTCTCTCTAAGCTACAGCTACTTGATTTGTGGTCTTCTTGATGTTTATTATGGATTTGTTGGCACCAATCTCTAAATGATTGATTTAAGGGCATTGCTAAGGAGACAAAGACAATCTGCGAGGACATCAGGCAGGACCCATTCGGACCCAGAAAAGGCTCTTCCACTGCGATCCTGTTGGATGGGTGGGACGTTCTGGAGAAGATACATGATGAAATTTTTTCTGCCAGTCAGGATGGCGCCATTGCTGAGTACGTATGATCATTTAATTTAATGTCCTTGAACAGATATTATTGTTGGTTTCTCATTATGTTTTATATGTACAAGCTTCTTATACATGTTTTTTTATTTGTAGGAGTCATAGTAACATGTCATTCTGCTGTACTAGCATTAACACTGCTGGGGAGCTGACGTCTAAGGAGAATGATGGAAAATATAGCCGGCTGACACCATTTCGAAAGAACCATGCTAGATACTCGTTGTACAAGACTCTTCATGTAGCGGGCTATGTGGTGATTGGCTGTTCAGCATGTCTGTTGCTGATATTGCTAGTAATTAACCTGAATAGATGTGGTCATTTGAAATCTCTGGATTCTGGTTTTATATATATCAAATCCATCGGCTGAGACTGGGCATTCTTAGCTGAAAAATGGAACTCTTTATGGTTCAGTCCAGAGCATGTTGTGAAACCAGAATGCCATTTTTTTAAAGACACATTTGCCGTTGCGCCTGGAATTCCAGCCAGCCTAACAAGGGAACTGACAAATCAAAGAAAATGTGAAACTTCGATGAAACAATGGAGACGCTGAATAGAGCAGACGAGTTTGGTCTTGAGCATATTATGCCATTGTTTGTGTACGCCTTGAATGCGTCAATGTCACCATGTTTGTCCGCCAGCACGCAGGCTGCTGCTGCCGGTGGCCTAGCTCATATAAAGTACTCGTGCTGGACCGGGTCCGACCCGTGGTGCATTGAGGAAGACGAGCTTCATTTGGCTACACATAAAATAAACCCAAATCCATGTGCATTGAGGAAAAATGACTATTTTGCCTCTCTTCACAAATAAACAAATGTAACCATGGTTAACTTTAATTATTTATGAAGAGAGGCATAATAGTCATTTCCATATAAATTAAAATAATATTTTACTATATAATTCTTATTATATAGAGTCTAACGTATTTTATGGTATTATTTTGGGACACTTATATAATTTTATATCTATTTTATAAAAAAATATTTTGTTAGGCACAATGTCCACCAACTAATTTGTCACGAAGAATTAGAGTGTCTTTCAGCAAATCTCATCTTTTTCAGTGTTCCACAGCAAAAAAAGAGTGGCAAAATTCCTTTTTTTTATCACAAAACTGCTGCTTCTGCTTTTGCATTTCTATCTCTTTCCATTAGTTCCATGGAACTTGAGTGGATTGGAACAAGCAGGGGAAAAGAAACAAAACAAACTGTGACCGGGACCAAGGCTACGTCTCTCCCTTGCTGTTCCGGCTTCTGCTTCAGATCTGCATTTAATTTAGATGGATAGGCGCGCTGTGATTTGCTCACGGAGATGCACCAGCAGTAGACTAATTTTCTAAGGGCCTTTGGGCAACCAATAAGGACCCATTAGACTAATTTTCTAACATAACCATTAAAATATATAGTACTACTAATAAGGCTTACTTGCCATGCAAGCTGAGAACCTTGAAGATCTTTTCTTCCTCCCCCTCTCACAGCAAGCACTCCAGGAATTTGAAGACCTGCAATCACATTTGCAGTTGATCCAATATGATGACACGCTGACAGACAAATGGCTCCCGGTCTGGGGTCCTCAGTATACCTCGAGGCACTTGTACAAGTATGTCTTCAGTGCAGTGGAGACACATCCTATATTCAGAGCAATGTGGAAAACCAAATGCACTCCGCGTATCAAGTTCTTTGTGTGGCTCATTCTGGTTGATCGGCTAAACACTAAGTCAATGCTCAGGAGAAGAAATCTTAGCATCTAGGACCCGTCGGTGGTATGCGTAATGGCACTGAGGGGGCTGAGGAAACCACTGATCACCTCTTTTTCAACTGTCAATTTGCTCAGGAATGTTGGCAAACAATCCAGTTTACTTGGGATAACTCCCTACCCATCTCAGATAGATTACTGCAAGGCAACCAGACGCATAATCTGCCATTCTTCCCTGAAGCGGCCATGATCGCGGCATGGGAGTTATGGAAGGTGCGAAATGACAAAATTTTCCAGAGAAGATAGCCAACTCGGGACATATGGCTATCCAATTTCAAGAATCAATGTAGACTCCAGTCGTATCGTTTTAGAGAGGACCTTAAGTCAAGTTTTTGTGTTTGGTTAGATGCTTTTAGCTAATTTGGTTGTAAGTATATACTCTCCTGTGTTTTCTTTATTTAATACAAAATCCATACTGTGGGGAACTCCCCCCACGATCGTTTTCTTAAATCAAAAAAAACATATGCTTAATTAATTCATAAAAAATAACGCTTCAACAACAAAGAAACTAAAAAAAAGTGAAATAACTATTATGATTACCACAAATGAAACAATCATGCTTTAATGCTTTGTTAAAAACCATCTTTTGTGCAAAAATCTTCAGAACAGTTGAAAGGTCCTTGTTTGGTTTTGGTAATTGAGTGACAACCTAGGTGGACTAATTATGCTTATGTGAGATTTGCAGAGATTTAGTCCAGAGGTGCATGTGTGTGAGCAACTATGCCATGGAGGTGGTGTGATGTGTTGCAAGGCTCACATATGATGATGAAGGAGCTTAAAGCATGATACATGACATGGAGTCATGTGGCTAGAGGTGAAGATTAAGACAAGACTTGGCTTGATGGACCGGTCGTGATGGTGAAGGGCAAGTTGGAGGCTTTGAAGCCGTTGGTACCGAGTGTCGGGAGACTTGAGCAAAGACTTGGCGCCGAAGAACCGAAGTGATGGTGAAGAGCAAGTGAGGTCAAGATCGATGGACCAAAGGCCATGTGATGATATGAAGTGGATCATATCATTCATGTGGATGTTGGTGCATGTGTTGCATCGGCATTGGAGGAGATGGAGTAGAAAGCGCAAGGCAAAGGTATAACCTAGGGCGTTTCCATTTCACCGGTCATAGGTGTGTAGAGAAGTTGATGACCAGATTTAGGATAGATGGCCGCAGTATCAAGAGGGGCAAACTTGTTTGCATATCAGTCATCTAGTGCCACTTGAGCGATCTAACTTTGCATCGTGTTCCTAGGATCGAGTGGCGATGTGAGAAGCAGTGAAAACCCTTTGAAAAATGTTTGTGAAAATGCTAACACACTTGCACGTGGTGATGTACACTTGGTGGTGTTGGCACATTTGCAAAGGAGATGGAGATTGTCGGGTTGAGAGGGGTTTGGGATCCTCTCTCCCTTCCGCCGAGCTTGCGAGGCGGGATTTGGCGTTTTCGTGGAAGTGAAGTGCTTATTTTTCATTGCGCCGGAGGCCGGAATTGGAGGCGAAGTCGTCGGAGTGTTTCTCGGCCGAGAAACACTCGACCGGACGTCCGGTCCAGGGGACAGGGGCGCGTCCGGTCAAGTGTCTTGGCGTCCGGGCGCTTTCGGTGGTGGTGACGGACGCCGGCGGCGGACGCCCGGTGCCGCTCCGGCCGATGTGCCGGGTGAGGCGCTGGTGAGCGTGAGGGACGACCGGACACCGGCGTGGTCCGACAAGGCCGAGCGGATGCGCGCCCGGCCAAGATTTTGGCTCTCGGGAGCTCTCTCGTGCGTGATCGGATGCCGGGCGCCGCGCTGGCCGGTCGGTGGGCGGGACGCGTCCGGTCATAGTGGCGTGGCGCGCCTTGTGCCGAAGTTAGCCGCTATAGCGCCAATGGCTAGCTTGAAAGGCGAGGACACGTGGCGTCATGGGAGCGACCGGACACGTCGTCATGGGAGCGACCGGACGCTGCGACGCGTCCGGTCGTCACTTGGTGAGCGTCCGATCAGCTCTGCTGACTGGTTTTGTGGCAACGGCTCTTTAGCCCTTGGGGCTATAAGTAGTTGCCTTGGCCGGCTTTGGCTGGTAGCTGAGCACATTGGGGACTTTGTGTCCTTGCTTGGCGGTGCTTGAGAGCCCTCTAACTCACTAGAGCTTGTAGTGATTGCATCTAAGAGTGAGTTAGTGATCGCTAGTGCATTGCATTGAGAGATTGCAAGGTGTGGCACTAGGTGAGAGAGTTGCAAGCCGGTGGTGCTTATTACTCTTGGAGGTTGCCACCTCCTAGACGGCTTGGAGGCTTGTGGGCATCGTTGTAGCACGCTCGGAGATTGAGTGGTGCTCCGATTGCTAGTCACGTGGAGTGACATTGTGAGGGGGATTGTGCTTACCCCGCGGGAGATCGCGAAGAGCAACTCTAGTAAAAGGGAGATACGAAGAGCAACAAGTGGTTCGACGTGGTCAAGTGCTAGAGCTCGTGGTGAGCATTCCGGTGGGAGAGCGTGACTTGAGGGTCACTGCTTGCAAGAGGACCGGCGACAACCTTGGAGCTTGTCTCAACGAGGGCTAGCTTGGTGGCAACCAAGTGAACCTCAGTAAAAAATCGATGTGTCAACTTGTCTACTCTTCTCATTGGTTTGCAAAGTCTCCGATCACTAGCTTGTCTTTACTTGATTCATTACTTGTGCTAGTGAGTAGTGTTGCTCTTGTGTAGCTAGTTTGCTTGTGTAGCTTTCTAGTTACCTTCTTAGCTTGTGTAGCATAGAAGTAGCGATTGCGTGGCTAGTTGGCTTGTGTAGCCTTGCTAGTCACTTTGCTTAGTTTGTGTAGCTAAGCAAGTGAGCTCATTAGTTAGACTTGTGTAGCCGTGCTAGTGAGAACTACTAGTGTGCTTAGGCTTTGTGCGCTTTGCTCACTAGTATGTGTAGGTGCTCCCCGGTTTGATTGAGTACTAGTTACTTAGGTTTGTGTGACCTTGCAACCTAGTATTGGATAGGCGAGCACTACCTAGCTTTGCACCTTAGTGGCTCAACCTAGGATTATTTTGTAAAGTGCTTGATCATAGATAGAGGGTGAAGTCTTGATTAGACCGATAGTTTTAATTCTGCATTTTATTCGGTCATCCGCTGCGATTAGATTTTAGAAAGGACTATTCACCCCCCTCTAGTCCGCCATCTTGACCCTTCAACAGTGTCAAGATCAGTGTTGTCCAAAACATCATTATCAATTGTGGACATAGCCAATCTTTCTTGTAACGTAATTGACCTTATGCGATTTTTTAGTAGTTTCAATTTGGAGAGCCTATAAGGGAGAACCCGAGAAGGTGTTCCGCGCTCAGACTTTAGGATATCGGCCACACGAACAGAGAATAGAACGCAACACCACTAGATGATGGACTATCTTCTTGTTGAACTGCTAAATGTATGGGCCTTCAGTTTCTCATTTTGATGGACCAAATACATATACTAGGCACTAGATATATAGAGTAAAATTCAACGAGGGTCCCCAAAGTTTTCTTAGGGTGTCTTTTATGTCCCCAAAGTCCCAAAATACTTTTTGGGTCCCTATACTTCTAACAGGTGCCATCACTGGTCCAAACGAGCGTATGCCCAATGTTGGAATTAGCAAATCCTAATGAGGTTATGGGGTAGTGTAGAGTGGAGAAGCAACGACTAGGGTTTTGAGAGCACACAAATGAGAGTGGATGGGAGAGAGAACCCTTGGCCTCTTGCCCTTGGGCACAATATACAGGCAACGATTATTTACATGTGGCCCATGGTGAGGGTGGATTTCTCATGCCATTACACTAACACCTATCGGGCCTAATTTCTCATTTATTGGGACTCTTCAACTTATGGCTGGCACTACACGACCTAGTAGATGTTCATACAAGAAGAGGCACAAATACACAACTCGAAACCTGGTCATGAGGATCGCCGTTTAGAACCTACCTTACTAAAAAACTCCACCACTAAAACCTTGTGGGAAAAACGGTATGGAGAAAACTCCACTTTACTCGAGTCCTTAGGACTCTTCGTGGCCTTCTCGGCGAAAGCTTCACTTGATGACACATCTTCTCTTTGGAAATGGATGTAGCTATCATAGCTGAAGTAGTCGATGTAGTCAAAAAGTAGTCATAGTCGAAGGTTTCCATGAATCCTCCAGATCTTCTCTCACGAGCACTGGGCAAAATACTTCACCCCTTTGGAGTGGTCATAGTAGTGGAGGTAGATGTAGTCATAGTAGTAGAGGTAGATGTCTGTAGAGAAGTTCTTGGTGAGCCTCTCGAGCCAAGTGGTTGACGAAGGTGTAGTAGATAGGCCTTGTTGCCACAGGAGTTGACGTAGTCCCTCGAGCTCGGTGATGATTGAAAGCAGTCATAGACATTGATGCCAAAGTTGCTAATGAAGGCTCTTGAGCCATTGCAGTCGGTGAAGATGATGGGGAAGCTCCTTCTGCTAAAGTGCTCACAGAGATTAGTTGTTGTAGTTGGCCGATGATGTTGGCAAGGCCCCTTATGCCTACGTGTTCAGCTGAGGTAATGTTGATGTTGACACCAAAGATGTTGCCGAAGGCCCTCGTGTTGTAGTGTTGGCGGAGGCAAGTCATCGTGGTTCACCAAGGCTATTGGCAAAGACCCTTCTATAAACTATAAAGGTGTTTAGTGGAGGCAATGTTAGTGTAGGTATCGACGAAGCCCCTCATAAAGAGGTGTTAGCGGAGGCGAGTCATTTCAGTTTGTTGAAGGTGTTGGCAAGGACTCTGTGATTGGTGATCGTGATTTGGTGGTTCATAGCTACTCCCTCCGTTCCTAAAAGAATGTCACCGCGTTTCCCGAGAAACAAATGCCGACAATTTTAATAAATAAGAAATATAATTGATTAGTATCATTGGAAAGATCTTTGGATCTAGTTTTTTAACAAAAATATTTAGAGATATAAATATTGCACGTATTTTCTACAAATCAAGTCAAAGTTGTGGCACACATCCCACGGCGATATTCTTTTAGGGAAAGAGGGAGTATGTGGGTAGTTTGGTGCGGAGATTGAGGGGTATCAAGCATGTAAACCTTGTGTTCAACGGAAAATCGGGCAACCCAAATGCAAACATCAGGAGGCTGACCGTTGTAGGCGGGGCGTTGGTCCGCCTAGTTGACATCAAGAGATTGAATTGGAAATTTTCAGTTGCTAGGTGGCACGTCAAGAGAGCATTCAGCACCATCGCCATGCATGGCTAGGATTGATCTAAAATTAGGTAGGTTATTATTACATCGGCTAGTAATGAACATACCTTCCGTTCATGTGGACAATGAGTGCATGCACGCAACAAAAGTGGCGGAACACCAATGCTTGCTCGTCGCTCTTGATCTATATAGATCGAGGAATGAAATGAAGAACCATGAAATTAAACTACAAAGCGATATGAGTGCATTATATGTATATGTCGACCATGCCGGGTGATAAGTAGACAATAGAAGAAGTTACTCTTGTCCCTCCAAATATTATTGTTTAGTCCGATATCTGTGATATTTTGTTTTGTAGTCAATCTTTACCAGTACCTGGTACCCAACACCCGTAGCGCATGTGCCTCAACTTTGCCACCACATCCGTCAATCTTGCCTTGCACATTTGGCTTGGGCGGCAAAGTGCGTCGCGCTCCTAAGCATGCTATCATCGGTGATGTAGTCGGACTCCACGGTCATGGTGCTACTACCGTCCGTGCCAAGGGGCTTTCTGTCCTTGCCTAGTCTTGGCAGTACTCTTGTCCCTGCTCCCCTAGTGCTACCTTGGCTACCGGTGCCATGCATCATCATGCCAAAGAATGGATGAGGAGGAGGATCGCCGCACCCCCTCAAGCCCGGGCAAGGACGTAGAAAGCTCCTTGGCGTGGACCGTAGCAACACCATGACCATGGAGTCCAACTACTTCATTGTCTATGATGGCTTTCTCAAGAGCGATGCACCGCTACCCAAATGAATGCGTGGCAAGATTCACGAGATGGGGTGACAAGGTTGAGGCACTGCTTACAAGCGGTTGTTGGGATCCAAGGTAACAATGAAGATTGACTACAAAACAAAATGTTGCATATATCACACTAAAAGTAATATTTCTTTTATTAATACCACAAGACACATTTAAACTTAGATCGTCATAGTACTATTTTGTTCTAGAAAAAAGAAAATAGAAAATAGGAGGGACACCACTCCCATATTGTTCCCTTCTGAATTCCTACTAGATATCATAGTAGATATGATAGGTGCTCTGCCTAGTCACTACTCTTTAGCATTGTCTTGAATAAGATCTATGAGTCTCCCAAGACATATGTCCCGAGAAATGGTGTGGCCTTAACGTAATTAAGTTGTACTCCCCCCTCAAATGCACCATTGATGGCGGCCAAGGCGCTCTGTAGGACCATTCTTCAAGTCATGCACCATCAAGACCACCATTGACTTCATGTTCGTCTCTACACCATCAAGGTCACTTTACAATAATTCGATGGTGCCCTTGATGGTGCAGGACTTGAAGTATGCAACCCCTTGTGATCATATAGAGTGCCTCGACTGCCGTTAATCGTGCATTTGAGGGAGAAGTACAACTCAATTATGCTAATATAAGGCGCCTTTCTCAAGACGCACTTTGTCTCAGGAGACTCATGAATATATCCTATCCATGTGGAAGAGTAGTGATAATATAAACATGGGTTGTGAAAATGCTATAGAAATGTTATTTTGAATATGATGTCCGAATATTTTGTTTTGTAGACAATCGTCACTATTATATTACATGAGTCTTTATCCACTCTCTCAAGCACACTTGTTGCCGTATATCCAGCGCAATGCAATTTCGGTGTTACCAGCTGGGGGAGACATCAACAATTAGGGCAAAATACATAATTACAAATTCCATGAGGAAGCACCAGAGAACAAACATGTATATGCAGTCTTGCACTTTGTTTTCCATGCATATACTAAATTCTCAAGAAGTTTGCAGGCATCTCTCTAGGTTTCAACAATCATAGATGTGTTTGAATCTTTCAAAGGAATGAATAGTGTACAATAAACATGTAAATTGGTTGTATGATTGAATATGGAAATGAAATTCAATTCCACAAACCTTGCTTGGTTAATTTTCTTGAAGCAAACACACTCGGTCTTTCATTCATTCATATTTGGTTTAGCAAGGCCGCGAACCAAAAGATTGGGTACAAAGCTTGGGAGGGGATCTAGCCAAACATATGTCTGATCTGGGTCCCAACCAAGACTCAAGTGAGTAGTTAATGCACATGCATATCACAAGATCTAGGGACACGTACAATGTTTATTGATTCAAATGACAAAGAAATCAACTCTTGTGCCTCCCTATAAATAACTGAGGTTGGGCTCTGATTGAGAACTTCAGAAGACAAAGCCTTCACCGTGTTCAGACACTCCGACTCCAAGATTAGCATGCATGGCAATAACTTGATTTGACTCCGATTGCAGCGCAACAATGCATGCCTGAACTTCAGCACATTCAGCTTTATGGATAGCTGTATGATAGCCCGTGCCGGCTATGACTGATGCTTGGCCATTGTGATCTCGAAAAACAAAGCCCCATCCACCAGTTTTGGACTCCGATCCGAGAAAAAAGAACCAACTCAATCTGAGTGTTCTCAACCACAACCTCCCCAGCACTGCACCACATGTTTGCATTTAGGAAATAATAATAGTGACCACCATCTTCATTTAGTCTCCAATGACGACCTCTCCTCTTAATTTACTGAAAGTATTTTTAGAGAAAACTGAAGAGGTTTGCACCCCTACATCGCTTTATTAGAAAAAAGGAAACAGTACATTACAAAAAATGTAAATGGAAAACTGAGCGCACAGGCTCGAGCTTAGTCGATCTCAATCTTAAAAACTTAAGAAACAAAGAAAGAAATTAAGAACAACAATAGTAGAACTGCTAGAAATTTGGCTAGTATAGATTTCCAATCGATTGATTAATTCCTGGGGAGTAGCTTTGCTTTGCTCTTAGAAGCAAACCAGTGGAACTCTTCAACGAAATTTCTTCTTGCCAAATTAAGGCTTTGGTTGATTTGCCTGAAAATAAGATTGTTCTTTGACTTTTAGAAGGTCCATGTCATGAGTATAACGATTTTCATGAAAAAAAAGGCGCTCCTAGCTAGGTTCTAAAGTTTTCCAGGTTCTGAAAAAGGTTAGAGAGTGATCTACCTAGGTACCAACCATCCCCAGCATTGGACAGAAAAAGGGCAGTCGAGGAAGAGATGTTTCAGGGATTCTTCAGCAGCTTGGTCATTACATAGATAGAACACAGTCATAGTCAACTAAGGTGAAAATTTTCCTTTGCAACAGTTCCCTTGTGCTTACTCTGTTCTTTAAAATCAGCTAGAAAGACTTTGTGCTTCGGTTGACAGGAACGACCCCAAGTGTTGTTTTAGTTTAGATGTTTACAGCCTCTCTTGGTTCAGAGATCCATCTCACTCCAAATGGATCAGTCCAAAGCATGGAGATGGAGTCGTCCGAAACTTCTCGAAGAATGAGTCGGCCGTCGTTAACGACCTACGAGAAGTTGATACACGGGGCCACTGGCATCGTTAACGACCCACGAGAGGTTCTTATTTTGGTCCGACAATTGGCTGAATGGATGGGGTCATCTGAACATGCTAGGTCCGATAGATCAGACCATTTGTACGCACGCTTTGGTCTCACCAAAAAAAATCATACAAGAAACATGCGTGTTTATTAATGGGTCATCCGCTTAGACGAGAAATAGTGATACAGCTAATGATATTCATCGTGCTGGATAGCCAGTACGCTTGAAGTAACTGCCGCGATATGACCGTTGGGGGCGACTCGCCGGGCGCCCCGGAGAGCCCCCCAGATCTCGCCGGGATCCTCACCGGAGATTCCATCAGCGGCTCTCTCCGGTTGTGTTCCAGTTCCAGCTGCTGGACCAGCGCCTTCCCAGTCCCCCGTTGGATCCCGATCGGTGGTTCTCTCCTGTCCGGTATCTCCCGCTTCATCAAATACGGGCCGGGTCTCCCTTTGGTGCCGGACGTGGAAGGTGAAGGCGGCCACCCACCCAGTTCGGGGCGGCTGCCAAACGCGGAAGGAGAAGGCGCCCAATGCTCCTGCCCGGCCGAGACGCGGCACATCTCCATGTGCCGAACGTTAGTATAGCAAGCGGCAGAGAACCATTCAGAATCTCCGATGTCAACTGTTCGCCGCATAAAGGTTCTCCTGTTAGTTTTTTGCTTTCTAATTTGCAGGTCGATCTTAGTCTGCGGGGAGGGTTTCACAAATGCGTGAATGGATCTTCCAACAACAGATTCTTTTCAGATTGGCGAGGAGTCACTATGTGGCTTGTCTGCCAAAATTTCTCAAGATTTTGTCAATGAACGTCATGAATCTCTAGTTTACCCATCGCCTGGTCTCTCATCGGCAGGTGTCGACGATGTACAATTAACATCGTTTCAAGACACCGACGATGCAAGTCTGGATGTGGAAAGTGATCAACAGGTGGAGGTTGAGCATAAACAGCCCTCACCTTTTAAACTTCACGGATGCCAAACGAAAATGCTCAGTGGAGAAGACGTCTCACTCTAGCTTTTAGACCTTCCGATGATACTGCAAGTTTGGCAACTTGTGCGGGGAGCCTTGCATTAGGCCGACAGAGGCCTTTTTCGCAGTTCCACTTCGATGTGTGCTGACCAGGCTTTGTCTTCATCGATCAATACAGGAAATAAGTTTTCTGATTTTCATCTGAGGCAACTCTTGCCGGCTTCACTGATGCAGAGGCCGCCTCGTATGCACATGAAAAGATGGATCAACGAGAAGGACAACTCCGGCAGACCAAGTTAAGTTAAGCGATAAGGAAATTGAGGAGAGTTTTTGGCGTGATATTGGATTTCCCAAGGAGTCTCGATGGTGGGAACCGGAAGTCACTATATCATCGCATAAACAATCCAAACAAAAATCATTTGACTCTAGCAAAGAACGATCGGGATTAACAAAATTGGTTCCTGATCGTTTTCGAGCTGGAACTCGCATTAGACCTTGGAAAGGGCCACTCCCTCGGCCAAAGCCGGCATCTGTCGTGGTTTTAGCTGATTTCTGGCCGGCATCGCCCCAAACAGACCCTCTGTCGAAGCCTGCAACTGTGGGCCAATCTGAGTTGGTTCAACGTGCAAAGCTTTTTGGACGAAATAGAGCCAATCGGTGGACCAGGAAAACACAACAGACATCGACTCTGATTGTTTCGTTGGGCTCCCAACCTAAGGGCTCACGAAATCACAATGGGCCAGGCAATTTCGTTGAGTCCACAACACAGTCATCCTATCATTCCACGCTGCGACCCTCCCTTGATTCTCGTCACGCACAACCTACAGCGCAGCCGCCACATCCCCGTACTCCGCCATCTCCCTCCTATGCCGAGATGGCTGCACGGCCTGCTCGCCAGCCACCAGCTGCTGAACTCCCTAGGCACCCAGGGCACGCAGGAAGAGGTGGTCGTCATCCTGGCCAGGATAGAGAGGTGAACAGAGGTGCAGATCGTTATCAGCACAGAGGCGGTGCGGATGGTAATAGATTTCAGCGTCGCGAATGGCAGCCACAAAATCGACCCAATCGCTACAACAACCCTCGTGGCAAGACAGCAGCAAGCCCAGTTTCAGAGATCAGAGCAACAGGCTATGGTCAAGGATGCAGGGGCACCGGCTCCAGAAGGTCCATTACCTGCGAAACAGGTTGAGCAACCTGTTGGTGCAGGCAACAACAAAGCAAAGAAGCCATGCCCTCAACACTGCTTTCGCTGCAAGTGCAATGGACACCTGAATGATGCCTGCATGGCGCACCTCAACTGCTTTGTATGCAACAAGAAGGATTCACACCTCGCATCTAAATGCCCGCTTACTAAGATGCCGAAACCTTCTCTTGCTATGTTCGGATTTGGCAAAACTGATCTTGGCGTCCTAAAAGTACCGGATTTTGACTTCAAGTTGGAAACTCCGAGCCCGCTCCTACTGCTCTTGTCTCTATTACTGGAGGAAAAAATAGAGTCATCCTTAGTCCGTAATGAGCTCAAGCGCTTCATTCGTTCAGACTGGACTTGGGAAGCACTCCCTCACGGAGATGATGCTTTTCTCGTCACCTTCCCATCTGATGAGGATTTGCGGAGATGGAATGAGGTGGATCTTCGCCTCAAAAATCATGGTGTCACTTTAACCATTGCTGTGTGGAAAGAAGATGGCGATATCACACCATCCTATGAATTGGATGTGGTCTGGGTCCATGTCAAAGGAGTTCCACATAAATGGCGCCATTACTTAGGTTTTTGGGCAGTTGGTTCAACAATTGGTGTAACTCAAGAGGTAGACATGTACACCTTCAGGAAAAAGGTGTCATCAGAATTCAGGTTGGTATGATGAACAGACAAGTGCTACCTTACACTACAGATATGGTCTTTGGAACTAAGGGGTTCGATTTAACTTTCTCTTTGGAGCCAGCAGAGTTTGAGCCAGCGGTTCCGCCTCTGTATGATCCTTTTGCACAGGGTGGTGACAAAGGTCCTAATGAAGATATAGATCAGCTTGAAGAGGCACAAAATGCGAAAAAATCTAAGAGTTCTGAGTCCACAGCACAAGGATCGTGGGGCTGGTGGCTCAGTACCTATGCAGCTTTTGTGCATCCACCATTTCGCTGGGTGCTCAACCTGATATGTCGACTAATATGTGTGCTAATGATCGATGTACTGTTGCTCCCCTTCCAGACCCCGTTTTAGTGGCACTAGCAAGGAAGAGGTCAGAGGCCAAAGCGGTGGCTGCGGGAATGGTAAAACGCTCAGGTGCCAGTTTTACACAGCCTGCAGTTTTTTTGACAGCTTCACTACCAGCACACTCCTCTCCTAAGATGGTGGCTGTTGGACATGACTCAGCACTACGCTCTCCTCCTCGGTTGGTGACTTCTCCAATAGTCTCACCTCCTGTACAGTCTCGGGACTTGGGGGGTGGATCCTCTAGCCAAAACTCGCCAACACATGGTTTGGTCAGATCGGGACAGCAACGACTACCTTTTGCAAGCCCACAAGCGGTGTCCAGTCCTACTGGTGTTGCGAATATGCAGCACTTAGATAAGGCACAATCGACGCCGCGAAACGGTAAGAATCTTACAAATACTGAGGTTTTGTTACATTGTGCTCCTAGTGACTTAAGACGCAATGGCCGTAATAGCTTCATCTCTTCGGCAGATGGTATTTCTGCAGGAGACGAAGACATGTTGCAGAAAGCAATGCATCGAGCGGCGAGAAGAAATTTGGATGGAAAGACGGTGGGAGATTTAGCATCACCACATTCGCCTTCTATTCATTCACCTTTGCCACAGCCAGGTATGCCCAATTCGCTTTCTAGAATTTCTTTTTCTACCATGTCAAATGGTTCATGCTCTAGAAATTTGAAATCACTGGGTTTTACACTAGGAGGACATTCTGATAAGATCAACTTAGCTATTAATGCTTTAAAAAATATAGAAGTAGATAGGTCCACTGTGGTTCCTATGCCTAAAGCTCATCAACCATACTTTTCCCTGACAATAGTGATGACGATGACACCACAACAGATGGTGCCTTACTTGCTCACTTGGTCCGGATATTTCGGAGGTTGAATTTGAGGATGCGGACTTAGACTTAAAGCTTTGTGACCTTTTGCCTTCCAATAGGAAGTCAAGGAATTCTTCTAAGAAGAAGGGGCACAAATCAAGAATTGGGAGACATAATAATTCTAATAAAAGTTATCCATGAAAGGGATTTTTGGAATAGCGAGAGGTCTTTCGGACTTGGCTAAATATCGTTATGTCTCGGAGGCAATAAGAGATCATCAGTTAGACTTTGTAGCTTTGATGGAAACCGGGAAGAAAGATTTGTCAAAGACGAACCAGTCCCGCCTATCCGGAGGGGCTGATTTCATTTGGCATTGTCTTCCGCCACGTGGCGTGTCAGCGGCATCCTTTTTAGGAGTTAATGCAGCCGTTATAGACATTTCTTTTGTTGTTGAAGGGGAATTTTATATTAAATTTCATCTCTGCAACAAATTAGATATGTTTAAGTGGATTCTTATGGTAGTCTATGGTCCAAAGACAAGACGATTTTAAATCGGGCTTTTTAGCGGTGGAGATTTTAATATACTGCAGAACAGTAATGAGAAAAGCAATGATAGGTACAACAGTCGCTGGCCTTTCCTGTTCAATGCTGTTATTGACAGTTTTGATCTTAGGGAGATTGATTTGACTGGTCGACAATTTACCTAGGCTAACTCTCTACCAATTCCTACCTACGAGAAGCTGGACCGAGTTTTAATGACAACGGAATAGGAATTAAAATTTCCTTTGGTCAATGTGCAGGCCCTAGATAGGGGGGTGTCAGACCATACTCCTTTGCTGTTAGACACGGGCACACCAGCTTTTACAAGAAATGGAAAACAATTTAAACTAGAACTTTCTTGGTTTCAACGAGATGATTTCTACGATCGTGTGGTTGAAATTTGGAATAAACCTGTCAAAGGCAATAACCCAAGACAAAAAGTGGAACAACAAGTTGAGTGCCTTACGTAGACACCTGAGAGGGTGGGCTGCAAACATGGTAGGCCTGTATAAAACTCAAAAACAAAATTTGCAGGCAACCATAAATCAACTTGATGTGGAGGCTGAGGTTAGGCACCTTTCTGAAGTAGAGCAAAATGATCTTGCTCTTGCTCGGGAAAATCTAGCTCAACTCCTTAGAGAAGAGGAAATAAAATATTTTCAAAGAGCCAAGGTCAAGGACGTCTTGCTAGGAGATAATAATACAAGGTACTTTCAACTCGTGGCCAATGGCAAACACAGAAAAAAAACTAATTTTCTCTCGGATCAAGATGAAGGAAAGATAGAGGGGCAACAAAATCTTAAAGATTACATTACCAATTTTTATAAAGAGCTATTTGGGCCACCTGAGGAGTCTTTGTGTGCCTTAGATAGCTCAAGATTTGGAGATATGCCACAAGTTACGACAGAAAGAAAATGATTTCCTAACCTCCCTTTTACTTGAAAAGGAAGTCCGAGATGCTATTTTTGCAATGGAACATAACAAGGCACCTGGCCCATGGTTTCCCAAATGAATTCTATCAAAAATTTTGGGACACCATAAAAAGGAGACCTTATGCTAATGTTTCATTGTCTCCACAACAGTGACCTACCTTTGTTTAGCTTAAACTTTGGCATAATAACACTCATTCCAAAGGTTCTTTGAGGCTACTCGGATACAACAATTTCGACCTATTTGCCTCCTTAATGTTAGCTTTAAAATTTTTTTACTAAGGTCGCCACGAATCGCATCAATACGGTGGGTGACCATGTTGTTAGTCCAACACAATCGGCATTCATGGTAGGACGCAACATCCTTGAAGGAGTTGTTATCCTCCATGAGACGATTCATGAACTGCATCGAAAAAAATTTAAATGGGGTTATTTTCAAGATAGACTTTGAAAAAGCTTATGATAAGGTAAGATGGCCTTTTCTATTCCAAACATTACATATGAAAGGTTTTTCTCCCAAATGGATTCAATGGGTGAAAACCTTCATATCGGGCGGCAGTGTAGCAGTCAATGTAAATGATGAGGTTGGACATTTCTTTCAAACAAAGAAAGGACTCAGACAAGGAGACCCTTTGTCGCCTCTCCTATTTAACATTGTAGCTGATATGTTGGCCATACTTATCAAGCAAGCAACCCGAAGAGGGTTAGATATGTGGTGTGGTGCCCCATCTAGTAGATGGTGGTTTATCAAGATTACAATACGCTGATGACACAATACTCTTTATGGAACATAATCTAGATCATGCCCTAAACTTGAAATTATTGCTATATGCATTTGAGCAAGCATCCGGTCTTAAAATTAATTTCCATAAGAGTGAGTTATATTGCTTTGGTGATGCCAAGAAAGAGGAGGACAAGTACACCGAGCTTTTTGGATGCAAATCCGGGAATTTTCCTATGACTTATCTAGGAATTCCGATTCATTTTAGAAAGCTAAGAAATGCAGACTGGCATAAGGTGGAAGAACGTTTTGAGAAGAAATTGAGTAGCTGGAGAGGGTAAACACCTATCGACCAGGAGGAAGACTTACCTTGATCAACTCGGTTCTAAGTAGTCTACCCATGTATATGATGTCCTTCTTTGCAATCCCAAAAGGAGTGCTAAAGAAGTTAGATTATTTCAAATCTAGATTTTTTTGGCAAAGTGACAACCAAAGAAGGAAGTATCGCCTTGCCAAGTGGAGTATACTATGTCAACCTAAGGAACGGGGGGGGGGTTTAGAATCCACGATTTGGAGTTAAAGAACACTGCACTTCTAAGCAAATGGTTATTTAAGTTGTTGACAACAGATGGGATTTGGAACAAATAATCAGAAACAAATACTTGGGATCCAAACCGCTATCCCAAGTATATTGGAAAAATGGAGATTCTCATTTCTAGGCTAGTCTTATGAAGGTCAAACAAGATTTTCTTCGATTTGGCTCATTTGAAATTAAAGATGGTTCCCAGATATGGTTTTGGGTGGATAAATGGCTTGGAAATTCACCTCTTAGTGAACAATATCCTAGTCTGTATAACATCGTTAGACATAAACATCAAACTGTAGAGGTTTTTAGTTCAACGCCGGTACACTTCTCATGGAGACGTGATTTGATTGGTCCTAAATTAACAGCTTGGAATGATCTATTTCCTTGCATTGCTAATCTTAGGCTCACTCAAGAACAAGATGTGTTTCACTGGAATTTGGACCCAAAAGGCCAATTCTCTGTGAAGTCACACTATTCAGCTTTGATCCATCAAGATGTCCCAAACCTGAATAATTTGATTTGAAAAATAAAGGCCCCACTAAAGATAAAGATTTTTTGTGGTACCTTCGAAGGGGAGTTATCTTAACAAAAGACAACTTAGTAAAGCGTAATTGGCAAGGTAGTGAGAAGTGTTGTTTTTGTCACAAGAACGAGACAATTAAACACCTTTTCTTTGAATGCCGATTTGCACGGGTAATTTGAGGTTGCATACAAGTTGCGTTAAATCTCTCCCAACCTCGTAGTATTTCCCATCTCTTTGGGAGTTGGCTCCGAGGTTTTCAGAAGGACCTCAAACCTATAATTATGTTGGGTGCAGCAGCTACTTGTTGGGCTATTTGGTTATGTAAAATGATTTAGTTTTTGAGAAAAAACATGTTTACTCTCCCTTGCAGGTAGTTTTTTCGGTAATCCATTGGCTACGTACATGGGTTATCCTCCAAAAGTTCTCCGCACGGGCTTTGGTGTTGAAGGCATCGCAACAGTGGATGCAAGTGGCTACGGCGTTTTTCTCCCAGGCACATGGGTGGCGATCTAGTCTTAGAATTGATGGCTATTAAAGTGTTGGGTTTGTTTTTTTTAAAGGCTTTGTGCTTAGACAGAAGCCAGAAGTGAATTCAATCTTATTGTATCTTCTCGATGTAATAACAGTGAATTAATAAACTCCTTCCTTTGTCAAAAAAAAAAAAAAGGTATAATGGTAGTACACACCAAGATGCAACCGAGCAAAAAAGAATAGTTTGAGCAGTGTCATTTTTGGCATCGTTAAAGCACAGCGAACGTACTCTAGATCCTTGCAAACGATTTATTTGTCCATTACCAAATGGTTTTATCCATGATTGTAATCGAGTTGTAATCATGTAGTTGCACGCAAAGCGGTTCCAAATGGCTTAACACGTACTCTAGCTTTCTTTCCGGCTAACACAAATAATTGTTAGGACCCATTTGGAGTTTTGGACCTAAGTAGAAGCAGCACGTGACTAGTTTATACCGATGCTGCTCAACATGGTATTGACCACAACATACTATATCCATGCCAAATAACTGCACATCTTACTTTCCAATCAGTTCAAAACTATATTATCCGCAGTTGTATGTCCTGATGTATTCGTTACTTAAAATATGTTCCACTATATAACACTCAGTTTTTTTGAAAATATGGCAGGAGCTCTGCCTCTCAATTAAGGAAGGAAAGGAATTTATATACACGTAAAAGTCCCAAAAAAGTCGAAAAGCCCCTCCGATCACATAGAAAAGAGGACACCTAGCATAGCCCCCTCACAGGGACTAAACAGAGGAAGGCTAAGTTGGGATATTAAGAGCCCTAGAGTACATATCTAAGTTCCACATCGTGTAAATCACCACCCTAGAGTACACCTGTCGAGCATCCATAGCCTCGCCTCGGAAAATCCTTCTGTTTCTTTCCTTCCAAATGTTCCATATCGTGCAAATCACCACCCCGTTGAAGTGCCGTCGTCGCTCCCTTGGCACTTTGGATGCTGCTTCTTCCCACCATGCTCTTATTTCTGTTGGCTGGGTCAGATGTTGGATTGAGTCCATATCGGCGTGCTCCCATGGCAGCACAAAGCTCCCGCACATCTGCAGCAAAAAAGGGCATAGCAGGCAGGCAGGTGAAGCCCGTTCCAATGGCCCATTGCACATGACACAATGATCTTGATGTGGCCAATTTCTTAATTGCAAATTATCTGCCGTGAGAATTTTGTTCTGGTAAGGATCCATGCAAAGAGCTTGCATTTATTTTCTGTGCGTGCTTTCCAAATAAGCTGTGGATGGAATTTTTTGAAGCTCCCCTGGAACTGAATTTGGTACGCCGTTTTATTTTCCATCAGGCGTCCATTTCCGGACACTAGAGTCTTGCATTCCCGGCTGCAGCTGAATGTTCTGTAATCTGATCCAGAGGGATACGAATTCCTCCACATGGGTGGGTGTTGTGATCCTACCCCAAAGTGCCCAAATCCAGGCATGGTTATGGAGTTGTTGCTGTACAGACCTGTTTTTCCTTCTCACCAACTCAAAGAGATGTGGCGCCAGGTTCCTGGGAGCTTCTCCATCTACCCAACTGTGGTGCTAGAACTGTGTTTTTTTCTACCATCTCCGACCATGACAATGGTTGAGGCATTGAAGAGCGATCTGTCATCCGATTTGCAAGGGACTTCGGATCCAACCCACGGCTTGGAGGGGTCTGTCCATTCCTGCCATAACCATCGCAGCCGCGGTGCTCTCCCCGAATTTGTCCAACTCGCACCCCTAGGCCCCCCCCCCCCCCCTGGGCTTTTGGCTTAGAAACCGACGGCCGCTTGACAAGGCAAGTGACCTCCCGTTAGCATTCTCCTCTCCCTTCCATAGAAAGGATCTGCGAATTTTGTCGATTTTCTTCTTGGCCCAAGTGGCGGCGGGGAAGACCGTGAGGTGGTACGTAGGCATAGAAGAGAGTACTGAAAGTGACCAATGTTAGTCGCCCTGCTTTGTTTAGAAGCTTGCCCTTCCAACTGGTAATCTTTGGCCGATCGTTCTATGAGAGGCTGGGCGTGCACTTTTGTAGAGGCGACATGTAGCTGCAGCCCAAGGTAGCGGCAAGGAAAGGTTCCTCTACCCCCGAGAGAACGCAGAGAACATGGTCGAGGTTGATGTCCTCGCATCTGATTGGATGGATTGAGCTCTTGTCCATGTTTATATTTAGACTGATGCCCCGCCAAAAGCTTCAAGAATGATTTTGACAAAGATCGATATATTTTTTTTGAGGGTTTAAGAAGATTGCTGCATCATCGGCGTACATGGATGTCCTCCACTTTGCTGCAGCAAGGGGCAATTGGGTGAGGACGTTGTGGCCGGTGGCGAGATCCAACAACCGCTGTAAGGGGTCCATTGCCGGGATAAATAACATGGGTGAGAGCGGATCGCCTTGCCTCACCCCTCTGGCATGGTGGAATTTTGTACCCGGACGCCATTCAATAGAGCTCTGGAGGATGCCGTGCGAAAACAGTATGGAGACCCATTCACGCCAGCGGGGTCGAAATCCAAGGGCCTGCAACACTTCACAGGAAAGGCATCACAGCTACATACATATAAAAGCAGGAAAAACGGTAGTTTCTGCTACCTCATTGAGATCGATTGCTTTTTCATCGCAAAAACTTGGTTTCGATCTGAAGCACAAAAAGGGGACATGACACTGGAGTTCTTTCCTCGAAAGGAGAACGTATAAACGAGATAGATTTAGATGAGCTACCACAAACTACATGCCGGATCACAAGACGATCAGAGAACTAATGCAGAAAGAAATACAGCTGGAACTTTTATAACTTGTAAAGAGATAACCTAGATGGAAAAGCGAGACTACTCTATCTTGTTTCTTTCTGGCAGAGCAAGCTAGGAAAGGGAGCTACTACTACTTTGATTCCTCGATCCCTCCCTGTTGCGTCCAGCGTGAGAGGTTTTAATAGCAAGGCGGCCTGGCGAAACTGAATGAATGCACGCAAGGGAAAGAAAAAGAACGGGAGTGGGATGGAATTGACGGGATCGGAAGCAAGGCTGCACCAGAGAAAAAAGAGGAGAGATTGCACAGCTGTTATTCTAGTTGGCAACATGCATCGATCATTTTTTAGCTTGTACATAAACATATTGAACCCGAGCCTTTTATGGCCCGATCCTTAAGTCTTGTCGCCCTAATTTCAGGGCTATTTAATTAATTATCAGGCCAAGGTGTTTCGATAATTAATGCCAACAAGTTCTTCCCAGCAACTGATACGAGAGTTACTCCTAGGCAACTTGTGTTTTCGATAATTAATGCCAACAAGTTCTTCCCAGCAACTTTGTTTTCTAGATCCTTGCTTGGGCCCTTCGATGGTCTTGGACGTTCAGGAGGATGGCGCAACTGCTTGCTGTCGCTGTAGTAACTGCAGTATGCCCGCGAGTACTGCACAAGACCCAGTTCCCACTCGGGTACAGCAGCAGGAACAGGAGACACCAAGATACTGTAAAACCAACCCAGGCAGGACAAGATCGAACCACCCGCCCCACGCACAATTCCAAGCACGAATGGCCTCTTGATCCACAGTCCACAGAAGAAACGGATCAAGTAAAAAGCTCAAGGCAACACGAACGACTACAGCCTGATACCATCCATCCATGTGTTATTCAGACCTATCACGAACAAATAAGTACACGCTCTGCCAGAGCAAATGCAGAGTTTCGATACCATTTGCAGAATCTAGAAAACACAAGTTGCCTAGGAGTAACTCTCATATCAGTCAGCTAAAAGGTGTGGGGGCTGCCTACACATGTCTCATAACATACACAATCAGGGGGTGAGGTTCTCGAGTTGGTGGCGATAATCAACAAAAGGTGCCTGTACAGGCGACACATAAGCATTAAGTACAGGATAACTAACAGCGGCTACTACAGCTATGGGGTCCCGCAAATCCTCATGCCTCGATCTCCTTCGCCTGAGGCTGCTGCTGCTTGTCTCCGTCTCCCTCTCCTTCTTCATCCTCCTCTGATAACTTGGTTAACTCATCTTGGATCATAACTTTGATGGCTTCTTTCTTCGGGGTCAGATCCATTTTATAGTGATTGTCTACAAGATAAATTTTGTTACATCTAGTACCAGCAACAGAAAATCAGTAAAAACATGTCTGAAAATCTTACCAAGCTTCTTAAGAATGTCACTGAAAGTTGCCTGCAAAATCAGGTTCCCAGAGAGGTCAGGTATAAGAAACTTTGACAAGAAATTAAAAACGAAGAACGGAAAGTTGGTGAAAAAAAAACCTATGCCTTTAACACTTGGCAATTGATGGTTGGTTAATTGCAAATAGTCAATAGCGATACCATTTTCTGTACGCTACATTAAAAAGTTGTAACTCACAGTGTTGAAGTCAACTTTCTTCAGGATTTCAGTAATGGTCTTCCTCAGATCGTCCTTGCTGGGAAGAACTGCTTCAGCTGATTCTCCTTTACCCTTTGTCACCTTTTGCCTAGATAAAATACAATATCTCCACTTTTAGGGCAAACTAATAAATTACCTATGCCTTTTTACAAGAAAACTACCTACGCCTTGATGATTTATATTAAAGTGAGATATTTCTGTGACCATGGCACAAGCAGAACAATAACCATATATAGCGCAATGCAAATTACCACATGATGGTCTATAACTAAAAAAAAAGATTAGCAAAAATATCCACCAGAATAAGGGACAAGGATAATTTCCAGAAATGATGAACCAGTACGGTAAATATGAACTGAGCTGGAAATTTCCTAACACCGACAGAAAGGGGGCATTTTGGTTCTGAGGGTCACTACTTTACCTGATGACTTTTTTTCTTTGATCTCCTTTTCTGCTGTGGATTTCTTCTTCCTAGAAAAAACCTTTGCACTATCATTGGGGCTTTTTTTTTCCTCATTGACCTTGGACGATACTTTTTTTTACCGGACTTTTCATAATTTTCTTTGGAGGGCCTGATTTGTGGCCACTCCCTGTGTTTGCCTTCTTCTTGCCTGAAGATTCTTTTACCTCTGATGATTTCTTCCCATCCTTTTCTTTCCCAGATCCATAGTCAACTTCCTGTTTGTCAGCAGCTTCATCTGAATCTTCATCTCTGTTTTCCTCACTGTCAGACTTCATGGATTCATCCTCATCCTCATCAGTATCATATTGGGCGCTTTCTTCTGCCTTTTACCAGAAGTGCTATCACTGACAAATTTCTGCAGCAAGAACAGGCAATTAGAATGTTGGTAATGCAGCGATAAAAAAGCAGGATGACCAACTGACCATGACTGTTAAAATCATTGGAAGTACACAATAGGCATAGGCAAGAAGAAAAGCTTCATTTGAGCTTAGGGTCAAATAGCCACTAAGGCTACATCGTAGCTTCATGTTCATTTTTCAGTTGTATACTGTATTCAACATACACCATGTAAGATAACTTTGGCACTGTACCTTCCTTGACCTACTAGGTGTGCCATCAGGAGTCTTACTTGCACTTTCACCTCCTCTCTTGGCGCGTTTTTTAGAATTTGATCCCTGGCCAGTGGAAAAGGATGCACACAGAGATAATAATCTTAAAGTTAATTCTGATTCCAACCACAAAAAAATCAGCAATAATATCTAGCTGATAAGAAAATAGAATCACAATATGTGGTGTAACCTGGTCATCAGAGAGCCCAGAATCAGCTGCAGAGTGAGGTTCAGCAATAAAGTCCAAAAGCTTTGACACAATATCTTCCTATATGAGTAAACCAAACTATATTAGAATGCCATGTATTGAATTAACCAAAATATAATTCAAGGACAAGGCAGGAAAACAAAAACCTTTCTAATGTTTGCTTTTTGAGTTGGAATACCAAGGGTCCAACAGAGATCCAACAGCGTGTCTTTTACACACACTTGTCAAGCTTCTCTTTTGCCTTGGCTCTCTGCTTTTCCTACAAACAAAAACTGCCTAAATTAATCAATTTGAATAAGCTAGAGCAGACTAGTTAATTAAGTTTTTGAGAAAAACAAGCTTACATCACTCTCATGCCAAACAAATCCAGAGAACTGGAGTATATGTCCTTTAAAATCAACAGCCTGAAACATAACATAAGAGGTAGAACTTAGTGTTAATATCATTCAAGAGTAATGTCATACTTCAGGATTTGTCAAGGAAGCAAATGGAAGAATACAAAAGCATACTTCACTTGAGAACCCAAGCCACAAGCCATCTTTCAAATAGCAGGGGCTAAAAGTATATAAAATAGAGCAAAGTAAACAAGTGACCATGAAACTAGCCAAACCACTCTTGCTACTTCATATACAATCCTGGCATGCAATCATCTAATATTTGTACACACTGAGCAAAGTTCACTTTGACAAGCATTTGGAACTTTGAACAGAATACCAATAACTTAAGGCGGCATTATTGTTTTGGACATTTTTTATTTCTTTATGTGTTTGGATCTAGAACAGTATATGCAAAAGGATAACAGAACTACAGAACCCATGGTGCCAAATTACACATGTTCGTTCTTAATTGTGCTTCTTTCACTTCATGAAAATTCCTAAATGTGCTTCCTCTGCTTAGACATATTGGAGGGACTAGCACTTATTAAGAAATAAAGTGTGGTAGTTTCCTTGCATATTTTACATGTTGTACTTGATACAACAAAGCACTTGGACGAAAGATGAAATTGCATCAGGTAGTTACAAAGGAGTCTATATGTGTATATGTCGAAGATTTACCTTGCCTTTCCTCCCAAAAAAAAAAGAATACTGTGAAGAAATTTAAGATCAGAAGGTTTCTTCCTTGATAATCTGTGTGCCACTGTTCATAAGTTTCCAAAGAAGAAATCAGTGAAAGAGAAAATTATAAAACTAAAGAAATTTCACAAACCTAAGCATTAGGTGGAAACCCTAAAAACAGGGAATGACAAATCTTTGTTCTAAAGAAGAACACACTGCGAATATAAGAAGCAATGCATAAAGATAGATTACAAGCAAAATCAAAGTAGCCAACTGGCTTGCAGTCATCATAGTTAACTCTTGATAAATCAACGACAATTCAGCAAACCATAATAAAGAAAAAGAAAAGACAACAATGCTAGAAGATAAATTATTCATAAAACAGGGAACAAGGAAAGTAAATAATTTGGAAAATGGATGTACCAACATCAACAGAGAAGGACTCAATATTACTTATTGCATACCACTTCCATCTACTCAAAATAATGAAATACTCTACATAGCAAGATGCAATGATATCAGTCATGTGATACTGTACAGTCTGAATTGTTGTTTTCCACTTAACTTTCAACAGAACAGATCAGAAAACACCAAAGGAATCTAATGCTCATCTAAGCTGATGGGTGATGAAAAAAAACTGAAGTTGCTAAGTGATTCGCCAAAACTAATAGGATCATAAAATTTTTAGCCTCGCCTTGCTACTGCTAGACACACAATTAGAGCAGACACCAGAGAACAAAAAAAAAAAAAAATAAGCTACTAACATAGACATATAGCACCTACGTTAGAGCTTCACCGATTATTCTGTGCTGCTCCAAATATGGAGCACCTATGGCTTATAGTGGAGCATTCTGTGGTCGAGGTAGGGTTCTAGTCCCCATGCCCCTAAAACTGAAGATAAATGGTAATACAGTTCCCCAGCATACTCTCTTTTTTTAGATTCTAAATATCTTGCTATTGGGTTCTGCTGGGATCTAACTTTTTTTTTTTTTGCCTTATAGCTGTCGTTTCAATTTAAAAGCTAACAACACTGTACCACATAAACACCACCTACTTTGTTCATAGAACTTGGAAAGGTTGAATGTGCTGGGAGGGATTACCCCCCCCCCCCCCCCCCACCACCACAGTTTTTTCTTGTTAATGAAATGGCACGCAGGTCTCCTGCGCTGTTTGAGAAGAAAAAAAGGCAAGTACAGGTATCTATCTATTTAGTCATTCAAAATAAAGAATGGATCCAATAATGAATCATACGAGATGAAGGTGATAACAAAACCTCTATTAACAGAACCTTTATAGAGAATATAAATTACAATAGCAAATAAATTTAAAGACAGGCACATCATACAAAAAACAGCAAAAGTATCCAGAAGCGCCTGACAGATCACAAGGTTTCTTCTCTCCAGTTAGATCGCAAGGTTCTGTTTTTTTTTCTCATGGTGCATAATCAAAACAGAAGATGGAAAATGCACGGAAAACAATTAAAGAGTTCCACTTAAACCTAGAAACCATCAGTTTCAAATTTCAGAACAGTTTTAATCAAGAATTCAAGAATCAATAAAACATAACAAATCACATGTAATACAAAAGAATTTCCTGGTCATCATTAAAGTTTAAGACAGAAGAGAAGACCGATTACGCTGCCTAAGAAACAGAAAGAAGCACACAGTAAACAGTATGAGAAGAGGCACATACCACTTGGTATATCCTTCAGAGGAGTCCCTCGTCCCTGTGATAAAAAAGAATGTCAGCCACACTATTACATACCGAAATGAAAAAAAATGAGACAATGAAATGCAAACAACGAACCTTCTCAACCACAAAATTCCTGTTTGGCTCTTTCTCAATCACCTCAACCAACCTCTCCACTGTTTTCCTCTCACGTTGAGGGCGATCAGTAGTATATGGGCTTGGGGTGTTCAGCAAACTTTGGCTTCCCTGGATTTGGACCCTTCTTGTTTCTTATCCTTTCCTTGGCTTCTATCCCTGGTACTCCTTGCTTTCTTGTTCTTCTTGGAGTCTCCTCCTTGTTCTCTTCTGTCTTCTTGTCATCACCTTCAGCTTCAGCTTCATCTTTCTTATCAGCAGAACCGTTTCGTCTGCTTCCTCTTCTTGCTTCTCATCGGCATCCTTTTCGCCTGCTTCCTCTTCTTCTTGCTTCTCATCGGCATCCTTTTCTTCTGCTTCCTCTTCTTCTTGCTTCTCATCGGTACCCGTTTCTTTTTTCCTTTGTTTTCCTCTTGCTCAGCGGAAACATCTTTCTCTTGCTCCTTCAATTCATCCTCCTTATCTGCATTGGTGTTCTCAACTTCATCTTCCTTGTCTTCTTTATCTTTGACATCTGTACTTCCAGTGTCAGCCTCAGTCATCTTGGCATCCACGCCTTCTGTCTTTGCATTGCCATCTTCCTTTGTATCTGTGTCCGTTTTGACATCTCCAGAATCCACCTGCTTTGCCGCACCAGCATCACCATCACCTTCCTCTACAGTCTCAGCCTCAGCCATCTCGACATCGCCACCTGACTGGCCCCTCGGCGCCATTTTCCGAGCCTTTGTTCTGTTCCTCTGCATCCTGATTCGCTACCGCTTCCTTGCGCCGGTAGCCTCTTCCTTGGCGCTTATCCTTGTTATCAGGAGCAGCAACATCAGCAGCGGCTGCTCCATTTGCGACAGCCTTCTCCTCCATCCCAGGCGCTAGGTTGGCCTTGGGCAACCAAGCCGACCCTTATTGCTCTAATATCTGCGTTAAAATGGTAACCCTGGTGAGGAAACATGAGGTACAGGATCCAGCGGGGAATAAAAATCTGAAAAAAGAAAGGGAAACAGCGGCATCCAGCAGTGTGTTGCAAAGATCTGAACTTTGGGGTACAATTCTTTCAAATACAAAGCACTGAGCAACAAGGCAAAATGGAGGAATAAAAGCACCAATCAATGGTCATAGCTAGAGGAATGCTAAAAGGCCTCCAACAAGTCAGCTCCCCACGAATACAGACGACGGTGGAAGAGACCAAACTGCAGGCATCTCCGAAAGGGCTTACTGTCAGGTAATCCCAAATCGTTGCAGGAACCCCAAATTTCAGCGAAACCAGCAGGCAATTGCAGAGGGAACCCCACAAGCGCAGGGCACGGACCAAGGAACCGCAGCTACGCCTACGTGGCGCCAGCGCGAGGGCGAGGACCGACCCCCGGCTTCCGCACCCAAACCCTAAGCAACTCGGACCGGAATTGCCGGATTTGTGCAGCACCCGCCTCCAGCCCAGAAGCCCTCCCCTGAACTCACAGAGCCGCGCGCCTGGCAGCTGCACTCCACCCGAGCAGAGGAGCGACGGCTCCCACGTGCTCGTCCCAAAACCCTAGAAACCCCGAGCTGAGCTTCCTCTGCCCGCCCACACGCGGGGGCGCACCCAGCTGGACGACGACAGCGACCCGACCCGGAGCAGCAGCGCGAGCAATCTCGAGCAGGCGAGACGGGAGGGAGACGAGAGGGTTTTTGCGGCCGTACCTGGCTGGAGCTGGGCGGCGAGCAGCAGCAGCAGCAGCCAGGGGGCCGCCTGAGAACGCAGTGGAGTCGCGTCGCCTGCTGCCTCGCCCTCCAAATTTCCTCCTCCCACAGACACAGAGAGAGAGAGAGAGAGAGCGAGCGAGCGAGAGAGAGACAGGGGAATTTTCGGGTGTTTTTTTTTTTCTCTTCTGGGGGATTTTAATTTATTTATTAATTTATTATTTCTGATGATGGGGTTTTTATCAGGAGCAGGGCAGCAGCGGTCTGGATCGGACCGGACCGGACCCCAGCGAGGAGTCCAATCCGCTTTATTCGCCCGCCCGCGCGCGGGAGGCGTGGCCCCCGCCGTCCCGTGGGACGCTGCGCGATACTGGACGCTGGATGTGGGCCCCGCCGCGTCCTTTGCCGTTCGCGGGCGCTTTGGGCGTGTGCAGGCAGGAGCTCTGCGCTGCTGGTACGGGGCCGTGGACCGTGGGCCGTGGGCCCGTGGCCACTGCACAGGGAGTCACAAGGGGGAAGGGGCGTCGCTTTCGGGCTCCGAATTCCGATCCGTACCGCCCGTTCAAACAAGAGCGCGCGGCGCTGGCCGCAGCCCGCCAGGCGCCAGGGGGAAAAGGTAGATCGAGTCGAGACTCGAGAGAGCTCAAAAATCTTGATCCTTTACCGTCACATAATAATTCCATTGTTTTTTCAAAATGAGTCTATCGCCACTATTCATTCTTTTTTTCTCTAATCTACAAATTAACCTCCCTTAAATTTTTAAAAACCACGCACTTTCGCCCCCTCGTGGTTTTGGTAACGGGTTTTGTTGATATAGTGCCACCTCAAATGGGTCTTAAACTATAGTAAAAGTTCAAGAGGTAAGTCAAACTAAAAATACTTTAAAAATAATTAAAAAACCAAATATATTTTACACAAAAAAATGCAATTAAAGATCCTAAAACCCAATTTGATCTTGAAAAATAATAGAAAATCTGCTTTTAGCTTAGAAAATTATGAAAGTAGTTTCAGATTTTTCTAAAATCATGATCTAAGTTATGGTGCCAAGATTGAAATTGTCTGAATCTTGATGGGCTCATTTTTTTTTAGTCTTGCTTATTTTCTAGTACAAGCTCTTGTATCTATTATTATAATTAGTCGATATTGGTGATTTGAACTACAAATAAGCACCAGTGAAGCATCACTAGGATCCTAGTAGGCACTGTCCTAGATAAAATTTCAAAGTGTTATGTTAGCTTATGTGGTGTTATGTTAAAACTTAAACATAAAACTTGCGTGGCTGCATTTATCCTACCCCTTACCTCACACATGCATGCATCCTTTGTTTAATATAATATATTTAATTCATTTTTACAAATTATTAACTTTAATTAAGTTTTAGTGAAATGAATTATGGAGCATAACATGGTATGAAATCTAGATGGTAACACACTTGCGTGGTGTTATATTTCAAACTCAGCACCATAACATAGAGCATGATTTTAGAAAAAAAAATCTAAAACTAATCTAATCATAATATTTTCAATCTAGAACAAATTTTATTTTATATGAATTTTCTAAGGTCAAAACCGTTTTTAGGATTTTTATTTGTATTATTTTTATGTAAAATATATTTGGATAATTTTTTTTTTTTGGGATGGTGACAAATGAGACGGGTGTCTAGTTTGCTCAGCCAACCGAGCAAGCGCCGTGCCTAGTTTGGTGGCTACTTTTTGGTCATATAACTAAACCTATTATTACTAAAGTTAATTGTTTGGTTTATGGTTAATGTTGAGGTTTCTTTTTTCAGGGCTTTTGCTGTGGCTTTATCCACTAATCAATAATAACACGTTTGGTGCTACAGAAATATCAAAATTAGATTCCATGAGCTAGTAGTTAGCTGCAAAAATTAGTTTTTCTAATGCATCTAAACACCTATCTAATAGTATATCTCAACTTTTATTTTGTGAATCAGTATATCTCAATCACTGATAGGTCGTCCAGAACTTAAGATTCTAATTGGTTGCCTACAAAATTTCTTATCGACGGTCTTTGTAGTACAATTCATCTTTTGGTTACTTGTACAATCCAAACCTATATGTAGACCAACACTGTTCTCAAAGCAACCCTTGCTTTCATAGTTGCATCCGTGACTTGGCCAATACGTACCCTCTCTGTAACCCCAAGGGCCAAGGCTGATCAAGTGCATAACATTGTCCACCCTCATTTTCAGACAAACCAAACAATAGCTGATTACATAGCCAATGAGTGAATGACCCCCTAATACAACACTAATGCCAAGAATCAATTAGACCTTAAGTAACAACTCCAAGTCATACTTTCCTTTTTTCTTTTCTCTAGGTTTTATCCATACCAAGGGTACTTGTCACCTATACCACCAAGCTAATCAACAACATATTAACATGTGGGTTTGGTAGTACTACTACTACATACTAGTATATTGCCCGTGCTAACGCTTATGGCATCATCTATATCAATGCAAATCAAATAACCAACGAGTATTTTTAGTAGCCGAGCATAGATTTTCACGCCTTATACATCGTATAGGCAAATATTTTGTTATATATATATATGAACTCAAGCAAGCAGAATTCCATTCAAATTGGTCATACTCTCTTTGATAGCGTCATTCATGTACACTTCATGTATTCACTTAAGTAAATGTATATAAATAATACTCTTATTATGCCCACCTCAAAAATACATTTTTATAATTTGACATTGAACAGAACATTTGTGTCATAATAATTGAATGGATGAGATACCATTGATTGCATAGTATAATAAAAAAAAAAAAAAAAGTAAGCAACATCTCTAAAGAAAAAAACAAGCTACCTTTGCATTGCCAAAATTCCAAAAATTTGGGCATCAAACTGAGATACTCGAACCAGAGAAGGGTTCTAAGACTTGAACATACTAAGCTCGAATTGTGTAACACCAATTCAAAAAAAATCAACAGCATGTTGACTGAACCAAGCATCCAAGAACTTTCCATTCAATGGAACAACAGGAACTTTTAGAGCTTGAGGTCATAAGCAGTTGGCACTGACCTTTGTATTGACATGTTTCTTAATTCCCAGCTAGCTGTTGGTAAACAACATTTACTATTCTAAGATAATAGAGATGAGCACTGGCCAACCAAGGTCGTGCTCATCAGGTTGCAAATTGCAAACTTGGGGATAGTTTCAGTGAAGCTCATAGTGACATTGTCTACAATTTATGGTCTCAAGAAAAAAGTTCAAAATGAATAGGCCCCTCAAATATTGATGCAAGTGCAATCGGACTGCCATGAGACAAGACTTACATTGAAAATCCCTTGTGAACAAAAAGGTATCAATCAACCTGACACAACCAAACAGGAGCAAATTTCACTTTATTAATCAAGGGTAGGAATTTGACGCATTGATCAAGAAAACAGGATGGTAAGCATACTTCACACCAAAGACAATTTTGTAGCACATTAGATGATATGATGTACGCCTTCTCGACAACCCACTCCATATGCACAGCCTCCGCCTCCGGTCAAATATCACCTAGAACCACATCAATCAACAAACGAAATGACACAGGCACAACAGACCTAGAAGATTCCCCCTACATGGGCAATTCATCGAATAAGTTGACCAAAGAAACCCGGACTCACTTGGGCCTTAGCGATCTCGAGGCGCATGATGGCCTTGTAGACCCGCCCTGCAAAAGCACGCAGGTCATAGGCACCCTACCAACTACACTCGGCATGGACGGTGGACCTTGTCGACCTCCCCCCGCACGCGGCCGATTCGGGGCGACCCACGCCTCAGCTTTGATGTGGACCTTGTCGACCTCCCGATCCACGCCATCAACCTCGTCACGATCTCTTTGCGGCCCGAGTTATGGACCCTCACCCGATCCTCCCCTCGGCGCTCTCGGCCCACCGCCATCGTCATGGCGGTACCTATCCCGCGCAAAGCTTCCCCTAAAATACGGGCCTTCAAGATGGGCACCGCGTGGCGGATCTAAGGTGGGAGCCGCCCGCACGAGGGGGATGAGGGAGGAGGGCTACGGCGCCAGCCCGCTGGCCCGGCCCTTACCGCCACGAACATGTGCATGGCGATCAACCAGGCCTTGGCCTTTATAAGCGTGATTCTGATGAACATGAGGGGGAGAGGAAGGATGAAAGGCGTAATACTTTTCATCCGGACTGGAGGAAGGATGAAAGGCGTGACACTTTTCATCTAGACCGTTAAATTGTGTATGAGTAAGGAGAGAATGTTTTAAATCGAATCTGGCCGCCCATTTTTAATTTTGTTGATTTTCCTTACAATAGTTTGGGTGGATCGGGGGCTTCTTAGTAGGGGTACGTTTTTTGTGTAGATCTAGAAAAAACTTGCCACATTAGTAGGATGATAAGTGATATCTTGGTACACATGGAAATATTCCTTTTTGTGTTTTTTATATACGCTTTGTTGAGATATTGTTGTTACCACAATCTTCATTGTCCAAGAAAACAAAAGGTATTACAAAACCATACTGAAACGAACGTTTCTCTAATGAACGCCCAATGACGTCATCATTTCAGAGTTTTCCTTCCATCGATCTCAACAATGACCGAAACCAAATCAAGTTTTACAGACACACAGCTGAAGCACGGCGAAATTAACCGAGAACAAGTGTTTCGCCCGCGGACAAGTAGCAACAATGTAACGCGAACAACAGGATACACACGGAGCTGAATACCTAAAGCGCGATGCTGACAGTCTCTCCATCGGCAGCGTCATCGGCGTCCGTCCAGATGCCGACCTCGGTGTGGCCGGCCTCGGTGGCGCACGCCCTGAACATGGCGGTGGTGTTGTGGACCATGCAGACCTCGCCGTTGCGCGACACGGCCACCAGCCCCACGGTACCGCGGGGCGCCCCTGCCACGACGCGCGCCGCGGCGTCGCGCAGCGGGAGCGTCCCGGCGGCGGCCCCGGGCCCGTGCTCCATCAGCGCCGCGACGTCGCGCGCCACCGTGTGGCGGATGATCTCCCTCGCCCTTGCCCGTGGCGGACACCGCGCAGAGCGCGTTGGCGTAGGTGCCCGCGCCCACCACGGGGGTGTCGCCGATCCGGCCGGGCATCTTGTTCACCAGCCCGCCCGTGGACGTCGCCGTCGCGAGGTTGCCCGCGGCGTCCACGGCCACGCACCCCCACCGTGCCCGTCTGGCTGTTGTCGTCCGCCGGGGCCTGCCCCCTTCATTGGCTGGGTGTAGTCGATCTGGCAGACAAGCAAGAAACGAAAAACCAGCTGCATAAAACCAATTCTGAAGTGTGAAACAATGGATCAAATTGCAGTCAAACCATGCTGAGGATCGATCACATCTATCTCCATCTTATCTTATACAGATTCTCGAGAACGAATATGTCAAATAGTCAGAGTAGATCGATAGAACTGTCTATGTGTATCTTTACCGTGCCAGTGGTGACAAAAAGAACTGAAGCTACATATACAAGACATCTTGCTGATGTATGGTCCATAGGTTTGTCCTTGATTTGCATGCAAACACAGCCATGTTCAAGATAAGATGTGAATCAATAAAACTAGAATTTTGCTATTTGTCTCATTGACATATTTTGTTGATATTTATCTGTCGAATTCTGGAAAAAGTGATTTTGCTTGAAGATGCGTGCTGTCTTTTGGGTGTACTAATGCTGATGGGTCCGAAAGTTGAAACATTCGCAGAACCCGCAAACCCGTTATTTCCCAGATCCTTCCTTCCCGACTCGTCTTTCATCCCACGACATTTTCCCCCAATCCTTTCGGCCTCGCTCTTCATCCCACGCGGCGGTGGCGCAGCGGCGGGTGGGGGCAAGGTCCCTCACCCCCTGCGCTGCAATCCGCCGCTGCTCCCTTTGCGCCGTGTTGTAACACTTTTCGCCGCTTGTGCCTCGGGCCACACCGCTCCTCGCTTGCTTGCGCTGGGCGGGTGGGATGGAGCCTTCGGACTCTTGCGTGCTGTGCTGCGGGCGAGCTGTGGGTGGGCGGCGGGCGCTGTCCACGCGCTGTGCTTCCCCCGTGTCGCTGCGGGGCGAGCGGTGGTCGGATCTCGGGCGCTGCCAGGTTCCGAGCTGTGGGTGAGGTGTTGTCTTCGCGCGACGCTCCTTGTGCTGCTGCTGCGAGGGGTGTTCGAGCGGGATCATTGTGGCTCCGCTTCCCATGCCAAAGGCCGCATACGAGTCTCCCCTAGCACCTCCCTCTGCTCCAGTCGATGACTCCTCCAGTTCACCGTCGTCTGCTTGGCTCCGTTCCTGACGACAGCTGCTTCCTTCCGGTGACTACTACTTTGCCTTTAGTCCATGTCTAATTGTTTGTATCTCTAATGACGTTTCTGATCACAGGATTGAGTCTTCTAGTTCTAGAATGCAGTAGCATTTGGTTTTACGCGTCGTCTAGTAAATTGTATGTTCAGAATAATTATTTAGATCTTGAATTTTGCAATTCATAGATGCATATAAAGTTGTGAAGGAAGGAGGGTGATTTCTCTCACAGAAATAGTTGCCAGTTATTAGTTTATTACTCGCGTAAAATAGATCCTTGAGTGCATATTCAAGAATTTACAGCTATTATAGTCCCGCACTGTATATTGATTGATTGAGCAACGTATATATATACTGTATAGTCCTGCTATTTTAACCAAACTTCCCTAGCAATTTGTCCTCGTTCACATAAGAATTGAGACCTGACTGGCCACTTTTTATCGGTTTATCTATCTGCTGGCAGACTGCTTGATGAGAACATCATCCGTTAGTTGATTCATTCCAACTTCCAAGCAACCAAATTCAAGCATCCATACATCTTCCATCCTGGGCTGAGCTTGATTGTATTGTTCAGCTACTAGTACTAGCTGCTGTTGATTTCAGTCATCTTATGTAGCTCAGATCATATAGCTGTCTTTTTGTTTAGGGATATACTTTCTTGTGGGGTCCCCTTGTTTTCTACAATTGTGGATGTATGATGTCCTTGCTAACTTGTGGGCTATGAAATTGAGCACCATGGTGCTTGTTAATTATGTTGATGGTTAGCTTTGCATACATAGTCCATAATGGTTTGTTCTCTGTGTGTGTGTGTGTGTGTTGTTTTGTGTTTTTTTTTGTTTGTGTATCTCTCTCTGTGATGGAGCAATAGAAGTTGTTGTTGAGCTGTGTCTCTCTCTCTCTGACTTTGTGTGTGTGTGCGTGTGTTTTCTAGCTGCTTGAACTGTTATTATTGCTATTTTGCAGCTTGCATCTTTTTGTGTTTGTGTATGAGTGTTGGACTGTGGGTGTTTATATGTGTGTATGTCTTTCTCTCTATATACCTCGGTGTCTTTTTCTCTCCTCCTCTTGTTTGTTTTTACCGGAGCTGCTTGTGTGTGTTTCGTGTGAGTAATTGTTGGGTATTTTTGTGTGTGTTTGTCCTTTTTTAGCGCTGATATCTCTTTGTGTGTGTGTGTGAGTGTGTGTGTGTGTTTGTTTGTTTTTTACTGGTGTTGCTTGGTTTGTTTTGTGGGAGTGTGATTGTTGGTATTTGTGTGTGTGTGTGTTTTTTTTAGCTGATGTCTCTTTGAGTGTGTTTTTTTTTGTGTATCTGTCTTTGAATTTGAGCTATTATTGCTGTTTTTTTGCATTTGCATTTTTTGTGTGTGTTTGTGTGTGATTGTAAATGGTTGTTTATGTTTTTGTATATTGTTTGTACATTTGTATGCTAGCTTTGGGGTCTTTATGTCAGTGTGACTGTGTCTGCTTGTGTGGTTTTTTGTGGGTGCTAGCTTTCTTTGTGTGTGGGTGTCTTAGCACTTTTCCATAAGGTCTTTAACTGAATTTTTTTCCTGATGTGTGTCTCTGTGTTTCTAGGGATGTGGCTCCCCGCTTGGAGCTGCTGCAGTAGCATCTTTGAATATTGCCTTCCTTTTGTTGAATGTAGTTCAATTGCTACTTTTTTTTTTTCCATTTTGTGTTTTTTGTGGGTGTATGTGTGTTGTCCTTAAGGCTCTTAATTTATTTTGGCTTATTTTGAAGCGGAAGTCTATTCAGATTACAACTTGGAGCCAGGCATTTGACGAGCTGTTTAGTAAATTCTTAATTCTATTTGTCTTATACGCCCCGACAAATCATACTTGCAATGTTGTGCTTGATATCAGGTTATTTAACATTAGCCTAGGGGAAATAGTTGTGTATTCGTGGTTTTTTAATCATTTAGAATTATGTATGTGCTTTGTCTAGGGAAAATAAAGGAGGACTTTTTAGTCGCTATCGGTGAATTTGCTTTGACATTTGATTCATGGCCTTCAATCTTTGAAACCGGTAAGGTTGAGAATTTATTTTGAGTAGGTTACCTTTTTTCCCTATTGTTCGTGAGGCTTTTCTTTTGTGTTAGTCATATGGTGAATCTGAATCTTGTTACACTGATATGTTGATGAGTTTATTCTTATAGACAGAGGTTATTCTTTTATCCCATAAAAGGACTCACTAGATGATAGTCTTATTGTACTTGTTGTACCAATACTGAAGCAATGATAGGCTTATAACCATGGAAAGTTGTTCATAAAATTCAGCACATTGAAGGAGTACGATATTTTTTAGAGCGATCTAAGGATCTCTATTAATGCCATGCGCCAAAGACCACCATTGACTAAATTCGAGAGCTATGGTGCTAATGATCTGTTTGTCACGCACCAGCAACAACATTGATTAGATTTGAGGAACAACATAACTCTAAACTAGTAAGTATCCAGATTTCTATGTTAAAAACTCTGAAATTACATTTGTTTCCCTGGTCTAAAAATAGGTGTATACAATTTATTTTTATTAGCTCTGCTTGCAAATGCCTTTTTGTTGCATTCAGGGACATCCATATATGCTTATTATATGAAGACTAATAGTAGAAAACCTAGCTGTTATTCTCTAAATCTCTACATTTGCAGGTTTGCTTCATGGTTGTAGACAGTGCGACAGCTCTGTACAGAACTGAATTCCTCAGGATGAGGAGTTATCAGGGAAGCAAATGCACATGACCAAGTTCATGAGGAGTCTTCAGAAGTTAGCTGATGAGGTCAGTTGTAATTTAGCATTCTTTTTATCAGCAAGCTAGTGTTTCTAGTAGTTAAGCCTATGTTCTTTTTTAGACATACTAATTAGTTCAGTGGTTGTTTTGTTCTATCCTTCATGTTTTCTCACTAGTCTGTCTACTTTTATTTAAAGTGCTTGATCTGTTTGGTTTAGTAGACTAATGTAGTATCTATTTTAGCAACTTTCCATCCTGCAGCCAATCAGCAAATACTTTTTTTACCTTGTCCAGTCTACATTTCACAATGGTGAATGGTGTTTCACGTTGCTTTGTTCTCAGACTGGATAGGCTTTTCGGCTTCAAGGATAGCAGCACGAGTAAATACTGATGCACAATGTGCTGTTTCAGGTGGCAACCGGTTCATTGGGGTGCCCAGCCAGAGGCCATAGATTGGGCTGGCAGCAGCAGTACACAGATAATTTTGGATGTCATCCTAACGGGTTTTGGATCTTTATAGATTTTTTGTACCTGAAGATGAAAAATCGACAGATTTTTATATCGCAAACTGTTTTCTTTTGTCGATGTGTCACCGCTTTTCAAAAAAAATTCGACAGATTTGGTGATCATAAATCTGTCAACAGTTATATAGACAGACCCCTAAAACTATGCAAGCCCCCCTTATATTCACTTTAAAACGGACTAGCAGGATACCGAATCATGCAAGATCCTGATTGTGCCACGCCAAAACTGAACAAGGGGACAGAAAATATCTGACGACGTTGTTACCTGGACCCTGTTGGCCTCTTTCGCCTGTCGCAGCCGCTCGATGTTGTGGTTCGTGATGAAGTGGCTTGATCCTTAGTCTCCACGCCCTGACAATTGATGAAAGTGACCAGTAACCAATCAGATCAGAAGCGTGTAATCTGTAAACAAGTGGTATTATAGAGCTCTTCATCTTTCTTCATCAGGAATATACTAGATGACGTGTCGTCGTCATCGTCTGTCATTGGAAGAAAGAGTAGCTAGTGAGCAAACATCAATGTCAGGTATCAGCTGTAGTGGTTAATCTGATATCAAAATCTAATCTTTTCTCCACATTAATTCTTGAACTGTTCTTTCTTCTTTGAGTCTTGAATCCATGCAAAAACAAGTGCCTAATGCTCGCTGACAGTTACAGTAGCAGGTCAAGAACAAAATGAGACGAAGTTGAATAGGGAGGGAGAGTCGATGAAGCGGAAAACAGGATCGATTAGGCATGGATTCTGATTTCTGGTGGTAGACAAAACAGTGGTAGGAGGGGACCTGCCTGCTCTCTGGCGAAGGCCTCGGCGCCGTCGAAGGCGAGGTAGATGTGCGGCGTCTTGTCCATGACGAGCCTGGCGAGGGAGACGGCGTTGGCGACGGTGGAGAGCCCCGGAGACGGCGCCGCAGCGCAGGGTGGCGCCCTCCATGACGCAGGCCTCCATCTCGACGGTGCCGGCGGAGGTGAGCACGGAGCCCCGGCCGGCGTTGAAGTGCGGGCAGTCCTCCAGCCCCCCACCTGAACCACATATGCACGGGTAATAAGGCCATGGACGGCATCAAGAATCGCCCCGGGTCTGCCGGCAGGAGGCAGACAGAGGGATCGGAGAAGAGACCGAGTAGAAGGGGGGGTTTACGACGAGAGCTCGACGACGTCGAGCGGGTGCGGCGGCTCCCGGAGCGCGGCGGTGCGGTGCCGATGTCGAGGCAGCGGCGGAGAGTGGCGAGGCGCGGCTCCCCTGCTCGGCCGGCAGCGGGTGCGGCACGTCCCGGCGCCGCCGTGCAGAGCCAGCGCCCACCCCATGGATGAGGATGATGTTGATGACGGATCGGCGAGCGGCGACGACGGAGCCGCACGGGGGCACGGGCGAGGCGAGGCGAGGCCGAGGAGGACGCAGCGCAGTCAGCCAGTGATGGATGTGAATATATTGGCCGCCGCCACCGCAAACTGCCAGCGGCCACCGCGCGCTTTTCCCGTGAGTGCCGCGCTGATATCACGCCGCAGCCGCCACCTTCTTTCCGAACGGCGGCAATGCAACAAGCCAACAACTGACACGCCACACCACACGCCAGGGGCCGTCGGTGCGCGCAGCTGGGGCCCCTGGCAAGAGACACACGAATCAGAGTCCCGCGCATGCGCAGGCACCACCACGTCAGGCCTCAGCACTCAGCGCAGCTGCGTGGCGTCAGTTGGCTGGCGCGAGTCGGCGAGTGCACGAGTACTACCTGCGCCCATGCCAACTGCCCGGCAACCGCAAACCCTCCTGCTCCACCTCCAACCGAGATGCGTGGCATCATCGTCATCGACACGCCGGAGACGGCCAGCCAGACCCATTATTTGTCAGGATAAAGCAGACATGCATTGCCATCGAATCGAAGAGAAGGCATGATGGAGTTTAATCCAAGTTCCTACCTGCAGTTTAGACTTCGAGCTCACGAATGGAACTAAATTGGAATCACTGGTCTAATCTAAGATTTCCAAAAATATTCAACTACGAAATGAAATAGCTAGAGATATTTTCAGACCTCTAGTTCAGAGCCACGAGATTTTTAATTGAAAAAAAAAACAAGAAAAGTCAACAGACGTCAGATTTGTGTTTCGGATTTAGGGGAGGGTTGTCACGCGTTCCCCTGGTAAATATGTAGGGGAGTCTAGGAGCACAGTTCCAACTATACCAACTGAAAAGAAGCGATACAACTTCTTGGTTAGGTGCTTCGGCAATTGTAAATGCTTTCAACTCGCTATTTTGCAGAAAATATCACGTCGTATATGCTTCCCTGGATCAATTCATGGGTATTGGCGAAGGTGCAGGGCCAAATTTGACAAAAGAAGAACAGTGGATGGAATTATGATTTATTTCTGGTGGTACATTTGGAAAGAGCGATATTGACGAACTTTTCAATAAAAAGGTTTACAGCCGACTCAAATAGCGAGCCTTTGCAAGGATGATATTCAGCTGTATCAATTTGCAACAAGATCATCTGTCCAAGACGAGCAGGGTAGATTGTTGCTGGGCGTTGTTTTTTCTAAACTTTTTTCTGGTGGCTGGGCCGATATCGCCATATCGGCTTTAGTTTGGTGGCCTAGTCGGCGGCCTGCGTGCCATTGTAGTTTTAACTGTAACTCCGAGTAGTTTCAGCCCTTGTTCAGATTCAAAAGGTTAGAAAAAATTGGCACTGTAGTATTTCATCTTTGTATTGTCACTTCAGCATGATAAATATTGTCCAATCATAGACTAACTAGACTTAAAAAATTCTTCTCGTGATTTACAACTAAACCGTGCAATTAGTTATTTTTTACTTACATTTAATCCTTAATGCATGCATTTAAAAATTGATGTGACGGAGAGAGTGTGAAAAATCTAGAATTTTGAAAGGAAAGAGAACAAGAGCCTAATAGTTTCTTTTTGTTTGTTTTGATTGTTTATTGTTTTATCTCGTCTAATAAAAACTCAATAAAGCTCTTACCGGCTTTCTAAAAAAAAATATGCTTCCTAATTTTTAGTGGTTGACAAGACTCTCTCCTGCTCCAAGTTATAAAAAGCTTTGATTTTTTCATCTATTTTGCTATTTATCTGTACATATTATTATATCTAGATATATAGTAAAATGGATGTATAAAAAAAAAAAAGTAATTTAAATTTAGAACGGAGGAAGTACATTGGTAAGCGTTTTAGTGAGAGATGTGTAGGCCTGCTGAAGCTGAACGAAGTAACAACAATGCTGAACAAAAGAAAGACAACCAAGATGACCACTACGATGACAAACCGCTACAACAAATAAAAGAAAGCAAAACGAACGAGGACGACGAATTGAAGCTTGTTGTCCCTCGCTTTCTTGAAGGACAATGAGGCCGACGACGGACGATTTGAATCATAGCTATCAACGTTGGGAACCTCGTCAGACCCACCAGTGAGCCCACCTCATACTGCAACCTGACAAATTGACTCGCTGTGGCACCAACACCAGCCACCAGTGAGCTAGCTGATAGCAGGCACCAGCCAGAAGCCAGACCCTCCCTAAAAGTCCCTATAAAAGACTTGCCTCGTGGTATGGTACTCGAATGAAGCTCAGCTCCTCCCGTCTCCGATCGACGTGCGTCTGGAATTCAATTTCCAGACCTGCTGATCCCATCAGGCCAGCCATCCCTGCAGGGAAACAATGGTAAATAAATAATAAGGCCCTCTTATCTCCAAGCCATTTCTTGATAAGGTCCATGCATGTGAACCATGATTTTTCTCACACAGTATCTTCCATCGTCTAATGTGCTTCTGTGCCAAATTGAACGTTGATGAAAGAACTAGTTACTATTTTACTTTACTTTTCTTGACAAATATATGCTAGTTTATTATATACGAAGCCTTCTTAATGAAATACGTGTGAAGCCGTGTTCTAGAAAAAAATAAATTTATTATGAAGCGCGATGAGTGTGTGTATGTAAGAGCGTCCCTAATAGTGCCACTTCAGCTAGCTCATAGAAATCCATGTTAGCACTTTTTTCGTATGTGGAGAGATGGAAAAAAGAGAAGAGACTATCTCTTATCTCAACATCTATCTCGCTCAGAAAATGAGGTAGTTTATAGGTCTGCTCATAAAGAATGAGGGAGGGAGGAGAGAAGATCTAGAATAAAAAATACATATGGAGTTCACATAATAAGATAGCAATAGCATGACATATATAAGGTAGCTGCTATCTCTTACTGTTGAGGACGCCTAAGTCCCTCCTTCCTCCTAACATTCAAGTTGAAAGGTGTCACCTTAGCTGGTTCTGTCACATTTTTCATGAAGATTTATTTTGATTTTCAGGGATTTTTTAGTTGTTCTACAAGTTCCTTTTGCTGTCTCTATACCTTGTTCAATTTATTAGAAGGACGCAGGTCACCTGCGTAATTTTTCTCCCTTGCTGCTGCAGCAGTGTTTCGGGCTGTGGAGTATGAGTATCTGTGTGTGTGCACTCTAGGTCTCGTGTCAATGATGACATGGCTAGTGCTTGTATTTAGACACTCTCTCGACATTTTTAAAAGCTCCTTTTTAATTTAGTCCTCGAACTTTAAAGCTTGACGACTGAACCTCCTTCTGAGAAAAACAAAGTTTAGCAAGCTCATTCTTCAACTAAATTTTTGTTCTTGGATTGGTCTTTTATCTCTAAAAAAATCCTGAAAAATCAAACTGCTCGCTAACTAAGAGATTGATACTCCATAGTCTATACAAGTATAAACACGTGATCCAGTGCATGTTTTCAGAATTTCTCTTCCTAGAGAATTATACTAGTCACTAATTATAACTAGTATATCACTACTAAAAAGAAAACTAGTATATTTGATAATATTGAAAAGAAAACTAGAGTAACAGATATAAGACATAGTTAATATTTACATATTAAGTTCATTTATTATTCCAGTGGGAATTGCAAGGGACTGTCTGACTTTTGGCAAGGATCAAGAACCCCATCAATGGAGTTCAACGACAAATCTACTCGAATTTTGAGGATTTCCAAAGCAACATGCTTCCGCCAATATCGGTTCAATGCCGCCGCTGGATTCAAATGATGAGTCAAATGATCCGGGGTTATTTTTCCACCAACCAAGATCCATGCATCATTTTCCTCCCCCGTGACAAATACTTTTAGCCATAGTGACCATATCACATTGAGCATCTCCAAATTCGAAAGTACAACCAATGACCCTCAATTCCGCGACCTGAGCAGCACCGGGTACTGTGATTGGTATGGAACCAAAGGCGGCAGACTCTTCTAATAACAAGGTGATCAACTTCAGATATAACCATCAACTACTTAAACAAGCTGTTGATGGACGAGGACAATGATGGACAAGGTAAAATTACATCATGGTGATGGAGAGTACGCCCTTTAGAGCTATTGAAGAACCTTTCACAGAATTCTTTCAACAAAATATTCCAGCTTATCCTGAGTTACCATCACTTTTTGTAGCCGCAAATTATCCAATAACCTTGATGACAAAGATCGCCAGAAGTCTCTCTCAGTGGGCAGCCATGCAGTAATCACAACTTTGGTAAGTTTTTGAGGCCCCATGGAGTCCGTCTCCCGACATAGTCAAAGAGACAAAACATTTCACTCAAGGTACACGAAACATGGAACTTGGTGTGAAAATTGATGGCCTTTCAATTGCTGAAAACGCATCTTCGAGATAATCAATCACTTGAAGTAAACATTGCGCATACGAAAGCAAGCATGCATCATCCTCGAGATTCACAAAGGGAAATTACTCACATACACAAGATTCTTATTTGTTAGAAGAAAGGAGTAGCAAGCGCTTTGCCTTTTCATTCAGTGGGCCAACCCGAGATGAGATGTTTGACAGGGTTCTACTCTTCTCTGAGCATAACCTCACTCTGATGAAGCTATTGTTTTGCAAGAAATGATGACGAAAAATTCAACCAGACATTCACAGCATGAACAAGGAAGAAGATCGGCTCGGCGGAAGACACAAGGTAAGAAGCAACAGAAGAAAGAGGTGGTGGATCTAAGAACCATTCTTATCCATTGTGCACAAGCAGTATCTGTGAATAACCATACCTTAGCAACTGACATGCTGAACATAATAAGGCAACATTCCTCAATAAATGGGGATGAAACCCAAAGGCTAGCATTTTGTCTAGTGGACTGCCTTGAGGCGCGATTAGCTGGAACTGGGAGTCAGCAGATCACAACTTGATGACTAAAGTCACCAATCCTGTGGACATTTTGAAGGCATTCCAGTTGTCTTTAGCAGTAAATCCTTTACAGAGGGCATCACATTATTTCTCAAATAAGACAATCCTTGACGTCTCGAAGGGAAAATCTAAGGTGCACATTATCGATTTTGGCATTTGCTTCGGGTTTCAATGGCCATCACCGTTTGAGCAATCGGCAAAGAGGAAAGATGGGCCGCCCAAGGTCTCGATAACAGGTATTGAGCTACCATGGAAAGGATTTCGACCAAATGAAATGAATAAGCAGAATACGGGACAGCGATTAGCATTATGCTAGCATGTTCAATGTGCCTTTTGAGTATCAAGCAATATCATCAAAGTGGGAAACCATACGTGATAGAAGATCTCAACATTGAGGAAGATGACGTGCTGATAGTCAACTGCATAGACCGAATGAAGAACCTGGGTGATGAGACAGTATCCATAAACAAAGCGCAAGGAATAGGGTTCTCAATACCATTAGAATGATGAAGCCAAAAGTTTTTGTGCATGGAATAGTGAATGGGTCATACGGTACACCCTTCTTTTAACACGTTTTAAAGAAGTCATGTACCACTACTCTGCATTATTTGATATCCTTTGATAAAACAGTTCCACCTGGATAATGAGACAAGAATGTTCATTGTAGAGAGGGGCTCTTTCTGTGCCATCTTCTCAATGTCATCGCGTGAAGGATCCGAAAGGATTGAGAGGGCAGAGAATTATAAGAAATGGAAGTCACGAAACCTGAATGCTGGCCTTGAGCAGCTACCACTGAATCCAGACATTGTGAAAGTGATACGAGAAATGGTGGGAAAAATATCACAAAGATTTTGTTATCAACGAAGATGACTGCTGGCTACCCCGGGATGGAAGGGAAGGATACTAAAAGCAATATCTACATGGAAGCCTAGTGAGTCATATGATGGCGCACCACGACTGCTAGTACAAGCAGGGTTTGCCAATCCTATGTATCAATGTTCTAAACTTAGGATATACTTATAAACTATTTGGAATCATTGGTCTAAGTTTTCCAAAATATTTAACTACGAAATGAAGGGCCTT
>JADLZL010002288.1:0-97862 GCA_015844335.1 Chrysopogon serrulatus | reverse complement strand
GTTCAAGTTCAGACGAAGCATCAGGACCAGAGAATCACGGTCTAGTACCTCCGTACTCGAATACCTCCTACTTTATTAATTAGAAACTGTTCCCTATTCAAAGTACAGTGCCTTTGGTACATTGGTGCATTGGGGATTTCCAGGTAGCAGGTCGGTTGAGTGAGGGCTCCATCCATAACTGATATAGCTAGCGCACAAAATATCTGAAAGAATCAAGAGCTCTATGTGTTAGCTCTGAAGATCTGGTGTATTAATAGCACTCAAAGTAGAAGACCACCATAATTTTTCACACATATGAACACAACTGGACAACTATTCAATTCTGCAATTGCACTATCAAGAATGTATTTCTGTACAAGTAAAACCGTGTACACCAGGCATATGGAGCGTATTTTCCAAAGAAGAATGGTTCTCACTGATGAAAATACCTATAAAACCACAAGATTCTCTATGCAGTCCCATCGAATAACTGGGATCCTTTGCTGGCTATGAAGTTAGTCCTAAAGGTATTATCTATGCAAACTCGTTGAACACTTGTGCTCCTCTGGCTACCTTGATGAAGACATCCTCTAAGGTAGTGTCAACCAGTCCCCAGGCATGTATTGTGAACCGGCGCTTCGCTTTCTCGACCACATAAAAAACATGGGCTATTTTCACCTCTTGCTTTGGCAGCTCGAATTTCTGAGTTCCAGACAGATGGTAGATCTTGTTTGCGCTGGGCGAGAACTGATGCACTAGCTGTTCAACCTCCATCTCTTGGTCTGGGGGTGTTGTCACTGTGAATATGTATGTCCCCCCATATCTAGCCTTTAGCTGCATTCCAATGGAGTAACAAGGACTTTATTTAAGAACTGAAACATAGAGTAAATTTTGTGGTTCAAGAAGGTGATGTACCTCTTTAGGGTTTCCAAGGCACTGGAAATCACCATCAACAAAGATGCCAAGCCTGTCGCACAATACCTCTGCCTCTTCCATTGAGTGCGCTGGCAGCATTACATTTGATTACTTGCTTATTCACTAATCAATCTTCTTACTTTCAGATGCAACAAATAAATGGAGTACAACTCTAGAATTTTTAGGCACATGAGTGGATAGGAAAGGGTCATTACTAGTCAGAATAATTGCACGGTTTTTCTTGGCCTCCTTCACAACGTTCCATAGGTTATTTCTTGATGCTGGGTCCAGTCCTGTGCTTGGCTCATCCATGAAGACAACCTGATGAATATTTGTTATGTTGCACAGCATTACATGAAATGACCAAAATTATAGAAACAAGAAAAGGAAACTACTTTAGGGTCCCCAATCATTGAGATTGCCACACTGAGCCTTCTTTTCATGCCTCCGCTGTATTTCTTCACTTGCTTATCGCCAACATTACCATGAGATAGATTTACGCTCTTCAGAGAGTGGTCAACAGCCTGGCAGGGAAAAAGTTTAGAGAAAATATGATTGTAACATGCTCTGAGATAGGTGGACAATTTCCAAAGAAAATGAAAAGAAAACTGAAGAGTAAAATGAGATAGCTTTTATAATTGTTGAAAACCAAAATAAGCTCATTGTTTCAAAAAAAAAAAAATAAGCTGATTGAAACAAGCTGAAACTAGTTCAAATAGTGGTATCTGGATTGGATTGGAGGTACCTTCATTAATGCAGCACCTTTAAGATTCTTCAACCTCCCATAAAAGAAAAGATGCTCTTTTCCAGTCAATGTTTCCCAAAGCAAGCTGCATTTAAGACAACACAAATTATCATGATTAAATAATATGATCCATGATGGAAAACTTTTGGCCAGATTAATACTATTTAAGAGTAAATACTTATGTTGTGGGCACACTCCCATATTTGTATATATGTTACCCATGTCCATATTTATATCCATTCCATGGACATAAGCAGTACCAGATGTAGGTTTAACGAGTCCAATCATCTAAGGGGCAAAAAAATCAAGTCGCATTATAAGATACAATACATCATGCACGTTTCATCAAAAGAATGAAACATCTATTTTTCAATCGTACCATACCATGTTAATGAAAGATGTTTTCCCAGCTCCATTTGGGCCAAGCATTCCAAAGCACTGGCCCTTTTGAAGGACAAGAGATAATCCTCGAACAGCCAGCTTGTCAGGGTTTCCATCCCTTCCATGATAAACCTTCCTGAGGTTATCACAGATGATAGCTTGGTTTGCATTGGTATCTATCAAAAGTTGCTCAACTACTTTTCTCTGAATAGAATTTGTCAATGAGTGAAGTGTCATTCATATGTGCTGTAGAGAAGTATAAGAAATATCGAAGTGTGAGGGATACCTACTTCTAGAGCAACATCAGATTTCTCCATATCGAGAATGACTTTGGAATCCTGTTGGACAAAGCTAGGTTCATGCAATGACGGTGCATGTTTCTTCTGTAAACATCTGAAGCAGAAAAATGGGTTTTTCCTGACACCACCGCCTAGCAAAGAGGCTTGATCTAAATAGAATGCCAATATGAGCAGCACTGCCCATTCTACACTCATTATGATCATGACATCATGCATTCCATTGAGGGGATCTTTCAGACTTCTCCAGGTCATACCAGTGGCTCCCATACTGCTTCCCGAGAATGCATATTGACCAAGTTCATATAGGCCCCGATAGAGGGAAAATCCTGGGATAATCTCCATCACTAATGTCCAACCATCTGAGTGGAGAAGACAAAACTTGTAATTATAACTAACATTATATAATATAACTGAGACCTAAATCAAAATTATGCTAGCGACTTACAGGGAAATGTTTTGTCCTCAACAAAGAAACGGAAAAGAAATGCACCAAGTAAGCCAGAGCCAAATACATACATGTAGCCAATCACTGCAGCAGGAGCCAAGTGAAATTCATCTGCTGTCATTTTCAAAAGGTAAAGTTTTGACTTGGAGGTAACAGGTTTGAGTTACTAACCTGTGGCCATCTTGACAGACGAAAAAAGAAAGTTGCCACAAAAATGCAAGTGCAATCTGCAAATTTATACAGATGAAGAAAAAAAAACAACTTGTATGCTATATTCATTTACTCTGAAAAAATTGAGACCTGAACAGAAGAAGGCTAGTTAAGATAATGAAGATTTATTTGCCACAACCCACAACAGCATATTTCGTGAGTAACAATGTAATGCAATTACCTATCAAGGAGCCAAAAATTATGAAAAATATCATATAGACGATTGATAGAGCAAGGAAATAAGAATAAGATATCAGCCAGTAAGGCCCATCCTTCAGACCATGCATTTTCATCATAATCCTTAGCTTCTGCTGCTTCTCATACACCAGATATGTCAACATAACCTAAGTAAAAAAAAATAGTCAGATTGCAAGCTCTACTGATACTAACTGTTAGCATGTTAATGCATTGTTTCCCACCCTACTTACAGAATGCTACATCAATACATCTCATCATACTCACTGGGAAAAGAAGTTCAATGATCCATGTGAAGAATAACACACTGAGAAGAGAAGATAAATCCAACTGAAAACTTGTCCCAACTTTGGGCATATCTTTTACATACTGAAGTAGCATTTCTACCCCAGTTCCTTTGATAAATTTGAGATAAGCATTGGATACCTGTAAGAAACAAAACATAAGCTGTCAGAAGTTCAGAACAGGACCCATGTTTCAAAAAAATAGTGAGTTAGTCAGAGATAAGATTACAACATACTGCATTCACCAAGCGTGGAACCCGCAATGTTGCGATAAATGAAAATGCATTGTTATCATTGTAAGTAGAGTTGTACCAAACATTTACACCAAGGCCATACTGTGTTGTGCCCAAGAAGTCATAACCTGCAGAAATGAAGGTGATCATAAAATGCCAATACCATTTGAGTATGAATGTTTTTTTTGGTGTCATTTTGTAACAGAAACTGATAGGTAGTCCGTAGTCAATAAGATTACTGATTACATTGATAGTATCAAAGGATCCATTGGTTGGTGGGATGTCAGAAAATGTTTTGCAAATTATCATTGACATATGATGTCCTTCAAACTTCAATGAGAAAAAAAGCCTGTAACATCAAGATATATTACCTGCAATAAATTCGTTTATTTCGCCTCCTCGTTGTCTATAACCCTTTAAAAATTCATGGTTGATAATTGATGCACTTTCACGCCATAACGGGACACCTTCAACACACTGTATATCTGGTTCATTTCAAGAAGGCGTCAAAGCTGCAGCATAAATTTTCAAAATGATAGACAACAATTTCTCAACTGTTGCCATCAAGCAGGCTTCAGAAATTGTCCACATATAGCACAAACTATAATCATATATAAATGTGTGTCAATTTACAGGCAACTAAATGTTTGTTTCTTTTTAATCATACTAAAACTATAAACCGAAGAAATCAATGTGGTAACATGAAAGTGCAAGGTGCATATTTATAACGACGAGATTTGTCAAGTATCTAACAAGTAATTATTAGTGTGCTTCTGTCATCATCCAAATACAAGGCTACGGATTTGAACCTATCTATGAGTGTTTCAGAGTAAGATCCGTCATATACTATAGCAGTACCAGTTCAAGATCAAATATGGAAACTTCAGTGGTCACTAGACTGAAGCTACATGATTGCAAATTAAATTTATGTCATCCCACCCAAAACCATCAACTCAGCATTTTAAGGAAGGATAGTTATACTTACTGAGCTGAAAGGGTATGCCCCCAGTATTATATGTAATGGTCTGTGACATGACAGGTATGCACTCAGGCTGGATCACATACAAAGTATGGCCAGAGAAAAATGCAGGCTCTAGCAATTGTGTGTACCATGGCTGTGTGTCTGAGCCCTAGGACAAAATGAAGCCAACAATAACCACATAAACCAAAACATGATGCAGAAAAATTCACAGGCAGGTCACTTGGTTGGTAATTGAGGGAACTCACAGCAACTATCTTGGAGAAGAGATCCAATAAATCTGTTGCATTCAAAGACGGAGAAAGGACAGGAAACAGCCCACTTGATATAGCTGACAATTGGAAAACATGTACTCAAGGATTACGAACATAAAGTGTGAGCATCTCAAAGTGTGTTTAATTGTAGTATGACAAGCACATACCTTCTGCAACCGCTTTGTCCTTCCCAGTGACAAGGACAGTTGCAGGGCAAGACCAGGAGTCACGGCAGAATGGATCAGGCAAATCATTGAACGGTTGGGAGAATGTCCTTGCAGCCCGGAAATCAGCACGGGGGATCTGAATCAGGGCTGGCCACCGTGGTGGGCTGGGGATCGGACAGCTCCCCACCTGGTCCAGCGTCGAGTACTGGATGCCACACTCTTTCCTCGCACACCTTCCATCCCCATTGGTCTCGATGCAGACACACCCGCATTTGTACTTGGGCTTGTCGAGCTCGCTGTTGATGATGTTCTGGAGCACGATGAGAAGCACGCATATGAGGATCGGGAAGAAGGTGATGCCGATGTTTGTCTTGAGGTTCCGTTTCTGCAATGTCGCCAATATAAAAATTAGGCGGTGCTCATGGAGACGTCATGTGTTTTTCGGAAGCAGTAAGGAGCTTTGGCATTGCTTCATGTAAACAAAAATATTATACGAACTTGTCATGAAACTTTATATCAAATGCAGAGCATGCAATGCACTGGATAACTTCCAACGAATGAAGGAAACCGAAGATTTAACTAGAATATAACTTGTAGCATTTTTTTTTTCTTGCCCACTGGGCATTTACCGTCACGCTGGTGTACTTTTCATTCACAGGAGAAGAAAGCCCAACAACACTCCAAAGGCCACCTACCGGCCTTGGCTTGGCTCACCAAAAACACCACGCATACAGATTGGAACCAAACCAAGAGAGAAATAAATTCAGCAAATCGCCGCACAAGATCCTCAGAAAAAAAAATCGAAACACATGAGACTCAAGCAACACTTTACTGATCATAAAGTTGCTTCTCGCCCCTCAATCAAGAACCGCGAAAGGTAAATCCACGACGAGCAGCTGAGCTACGTCTCTCTAGAAAGGGCAGCGGGAAAAAGTAGAAGGGGGAAAGAGCAGCGGTGCCCGTACCTGGACGCAGAGGTTCTTTCGGAGGAGGGCGTTGGCCTGCGTCGCGAAGCTCGCGGGGCCCCTCGGGGAATCCATGGGCGGCGCGCGGGCGGGCGGCGGCGAGGGAAGAAGGAGAGGAGAGGAGAGCGAGGCGAATCGAGGTGCCGACGGAGACGTCAGGCGCCGATCGATGCCTTCCACTTTACCCGCTTTTATTTATACGCTTTACCCATCGATCGACTCCTGTCTCACTCCCGCCAAGCAGTTGAAATTTGTGAAAAACGAGAAACCCCTGGCTGTTTTGTTGAGATTTATTACTGACTGCGGCGGCGCGAGCGTGTGACACAGTCCATGTTCATCTGAAAGTTGCATGTAAGTTTCACTGAAAGTTGCAAGTTTTTCCACTCTCTCTCCATCACATCAATTTCTACCCGTATATATAGAGCGTTAAATGTTAGTAAAAAAAACTAATTACACAGTTTTGTTGTAAATCACGAGATGAATCTTTTAATCCTAGTTGGACCATGATTAGATAATATTTACCAAATACAAACGAAATGCTACAGTTACAACTTTTTCCACCTTTTCCCATCTAAGGCCTTGTTTAGTTTTTTGCAACTTTCAATAAAAGTTGTAAGTTTTTCCATTCTCTCTCCATCACATCAATTTTTACCCATATATATAGAGCATTAAATGTTAATGAAAAAATAACTAATTACATAGTTTTGTTGTAAATCACGAGACGAATCTTTTGAGCCTAGTTAGACCACGATTGGACAATATTTGTCAAATACAAACGAAATGCTACAGTTACAACTTTTTCTAGCATTTACGAACTGAACAAGGCCTAAGCCGCTACTAGTATTGGCTCGCCTGGCAAAACCACGAATTGTGTTTTGTTGTTGGCACAGACACAGGTCTCACCCACATACGTACAGACTAGCTGCTGCCTGTTGGTGCCCGCGCTACACTACACACCTCTGGGAACTACAGTGACTCATATATATTCTATCCAATTTTTTTTTTTTTTTTATTATTGAGAACATAGTTATCTCTCGTACCATCATAGCAGAAGGGGTCAAAAAGGTTGTACGTAGATTCTCTCATTAAAACATAAGTTTCTTACAAAATAAATGTTTGCCATTTTTTTTTTGAAAGGAGCTTTTACCTCTGCTTATAAGAAACCAATGTTTGTTACACAATGTTTACCATTTTTATGTTCCTATGATAATTAATTATGCATTTTTTCTTTTATTTTAGTGACTATTTAGTTTTAATGTAGGAGGAAGCCTTATTTATTAGTTCACATTCATAATATTTTTTAAGAGAAAAAATATTACTCATCACCATTCCTCAAATCAAGGGTTATGCATGTCTAGGATAGCTAAGAACATCTCTAGAAGTCTTTCTAAAGTTCACTCTCTCTCTCTCTCTCTCTGCCGACAAAATGAAGAAAAGCCATTTACATAAAAATCGGTTTCTATATCTTATATGCACTTGGCTACCGACAAATCAGAAATAGAAAATAGCTATATATTTATTTTTAGATAATCAACGTATTTTTCACTAAAATCTCTATTCCCTAAATTAGGATTATATATAATCTTTTGGAGTTGCTCTAATTAAAACCTTAATTTATTTGGATATGAACACAATTTATCAATAAGTGAACCCTACAAGTTCTTTCATTTATATTAATTTGTTTATGGTCAAGCAATAATGGTTAGGATTTGTGGTACCCTTTTTTTTCCAACCGAGGGACCAGCCCCATTTTCAAGCATAATAGAAATACCAGAATCCAGGAATTTACAGAGTAGACAGAACACAGAGAAACTAAAGCAGAGGGAACCTGCACAGAAAACAACCTTCGGCATCAGCAAACTACTACCTCAGAGTAACCGAGAAGACTGCGAAGACCTAAGCTGAACCACGCTCACAAAGCCTTACTACAGCGAAACTCGACCACAACTAATAAGAGCAACGAAAACAGTTCTCCTGACAGAGATCGCAAAACAAGACGCACAAGGCGGTCTGAGATTCCTGCACTGCCTTTTCAGGAGGGTCAACAGCGATGCTTCATCTGAACATCTGAAGAGCAACTTCTTCATTCAGGGTCAACATATGTAGAGCTTTGAAGCTACAACAAGACAACTTGTCATGAATATTAGATTAGATTAATCAATCACACAGGGACTATGAGCAGTTAATGACCATTACTGAAACCAAAAGCAGTATGTAGCATGGACAGTTTCCAATGAGCATGAGTAGAAATTCTACCATCTGCCTGAATAATATTGAGAATATTAAAACACTTTAAGTTAAAGCTGAACTATGGGGTCACACTGCCACTACGAGCAGTGGCATAAGCATCTGCAAGCCCAGTAACAGAGTCCTTGTGAGGGTCGACAAACTTCAATCTGAAAGTCTCCTCTCCATATCGAGCCAATGTGAAAAAGCTCAAATTTCTGTTCAGCAATCCCTTTGCCAGCAGGGCCTTGACAACACGATGCCGGGGCACTAGTCGCTTCTCCAGGCTGTATGTCAAGAGTTGAGGCCTTTGCAAGATGTACTGTGGATCCAGTCCAACCTCGTTGATGAAGAAGTGAATCTTGCGGAGAAGACTTTCGTCGGACATTGCTATAATGTTTGGCTTCATGGACACAGCAGTGGCAACTTCACTCTTGGAGCAGCCAAGAGTACTCTTCAGGATGTCAAGCCTGGCAGCACACTTGTCTTTGGTTGTGCAGGCTACAGCAGCCAACGCTTGCTTGAACATTCCCGAGGTGCGGGGCACCCCAAGCTCTTCCGCGCGCAGCACGAGCTCTTTCACACGCTCCGGGCTGAATGTGAGCAGCCAGGTGATCCTCGAACTCAGCTGGGCAATATCTCGAACACTTAGGCCGCACTGGAGAAGCAGGGCGATGTTCGGCTTGGCCACCCTATCAATGTGAATGGCAAGAAGTGTCGGGGTCCTCTTCATGGCCACTAGGAACTGATCGAACGAGCCGAACAAGGAGACGAAGAACTGGATCTTGTGCGCGACGTCGCCGGAGTTGCGAAGCTTCCAGGAGTGGAGCACGAGGAGCCTGGCGATCTGGGGAACGGACAGGCCGACACGGTCGCGGAGGGCGAGGATGCGCGGCTCCAGTCTGTCCACCCGGGACCGGAGGACCAGCGGGTCGGCGGCGACGACTTCGGCGATGTCGGCGCGGGATAGGCCGATGCCGGAGAGCATGGCGAGGACGGCATCGGGGTCGAAGCCGGGGTGGAGGCTGGTGGAGGAGAGATCGTTGAACGCCCTCTCCGACGACTTGGATGCCTCGGCGAGCGCCTTCCTGGACGTGCTCCTGGCCTGCGCTGGGGTGAGGCCGCAGGAGGCCACGAGGTAGGCCTCGAGGGAGAAGGGGGCGGAGGAGGTGGAGGTGGAGAGGAGGCGGCGGCAGTGGCCATGGTTGTTGATAAGGGAGGGGAGATGGGAGGCGGCGCGGACGAGAGAGGGGAAGCGATTTCGTAGACGGAGCATGGCGGTGGCGGGCGGAGGATTGCCGGCGCTCCTCGCTGGTTCGAAGTTTGGAACCACGAGCCGTCAGCTTGTTTTTTCTTTTCTTTCAATATACTACAAAGACTAGCAAAATCATGTTTGTGTCTTGCATCAAATCGTACAATTTACTACTCCTTTCGTCCTATGGTCTATGAAGTTTGTCGCTTGAAAACCGTATTTATAAAGAGAACACAGTCTTTTAACGACAAAATTTATAGGACGAAGAGAGTAGTCTAATATTTATACCAATAAAAAAATGTATCCATATACAATAGCAACACATGTCCATATGCCACAACAAAAAAATTCACTCCTACAAGAGGTTTAAGGCAGGGAGATCCTCTTTCCCCATATTTGTTCTTAATGGTGGCTGAAAGTTTATCAAGTACTACTCCATTCCAAATTGTAGTTCGTTTGATTTTTTTTGACCTTAAGTTTGACCACTCGTCTTATTCAAAAAATTATGTCAAATATCAAATATTTTGTTGTAGCTTGCTTTATTAATGAAAGGTCTTCAAGAATAGCTTAAATTTTACTATGTTTGCATAAATTTTTTGAATAAGATGAGCGGTCAAACTTTAGGTCAAAAAAGTCAAACGAACTATAATTTAGAACAGAGGGAGTATGTTGAAAGGTGCAGAAAATAGGGGAGAATTACAAGGTGTGCGAGTTTGTAGGGATGCTCTAATGGTGTCACATCTGCTGATTGCAGATGATTCCCCTGATTTTTTTTTTATAAGCAAATAAGGATAATGCAGAAGTACTAAAGAATTTACTTGATAGATAATGTTCAAGCTCGGGGCAGAAGATCACCGAAGCGAAGTCTAGTATTTTCTTCAGTACTAAAAACAGACATGGATGTGAAAGTGGAAGTGGTGCTAAACATCATGACAGAGTCACAAAATGATAAGTACCTAGGGTTACCAGCTCTAGTGGGGGATGATCGAAGTGACTCTTTTCCGTATTTGGTCGATAGAGTCCGAGGAAAAACAAAGGGATGGAAAGAGAAGCTGCTAAGTATGGGAGATAAAGAAGTCCTTATAAAATCTATTGCTCAAGCTATACCTGTTTTTGCGATGATGGCGTTCTAAATCCCAAAAACATGTGCAAAGGGATATCGGACTCCATATCTCAATTTTGGTGGGGTGACGACAAGGATCATAAAAGGATACATTGGAAAGCTTAGTGGAAACTCTGTATTCCAAAGAGTAGGGGAGGAGGGGTTCGAGAGATATTGAAGCTTTCAACAGGGCACTGTTGGCAAAACAAGTGTGGAGATTGTTGGATGAACCCAATTCATTGTGTGCAAGAGCATTACGAGCCAAGTACTATCCTGATGGAAAACTTCTGAAAGCAAGAATGAAAAGTGGAAGTTCATACACTTGGCAAAGCATTTTAGCTGGTTTATAGTGCTTTAAAAAAGGATATATCTGGAGGGTGGGAGATGGAACACAAATAAATAATTAGGAGGATCAATGGATTCCCTCTAGTCATAATTTGAAAATCCAGACTCCACGGGCAAATAACTTGGTTACTATGGTGGATGAGCTTATTAACGCAATAACTGGCTCGTGGGATTAAGAGTTGATACAATCCTTATTTTGGGATATAGATGTGACCAGGATCCTACAGATTTCTGAGTCAGGGAAGGGAGGATGTTGTGGCATGGCACTATAATAAGAATGGATATTTTTCAGTTGGTTCGGCTTATCACCGACAATGGATTCATAAATTCGGACTGAGTGCAATTAACCAACCTGGTGGTGTGGGTGATGAACAGGTGTGGTGTCGAAGCTTTGGAACCTGAACGTGCCTGCAAAAATAAAAATTTTCGGCTGGAGAGCTCTGCATGGATTGATTCCGTATCGAGGAATTCTAGCTAATCGGCATATTGAGAATAACAGCAGTTGTCCGGCATGTCATGAAAGCTGTGAAGACATCAGACATTTGCTGTTTACATGTCAGAGAGCAAAAAATATATGGCGTATTCTCGAAGTTTCTAAAGAATTAGATGCAGCTACATCAATCTACCGGTCAGGCTCAGAGATCCTAGCTGAGAACATTATGGGAACAAAGACAATATACAGTTTAAACCAAGTGGGGTTAGCTGAATTAATCCTAACTGGTAGCTGGTATATCTGGTGGGAAAGGAGGAAGTTGCTGCATGGTGAACCTGTCCAAAATCCGACAAGATCAAGTTTGTCAATAGCAACTCTGACTGCCAATTACCAGAGAGCAGCAAAGAAGCCGATCAGGAAAATAGAAAGATGGAAGCAAACCCCCAGTAGGTAAAATATTGATGAATGTAGATGCAAGCTACAAGGCGGAAACAAGCGCGGGTAGTATTGGAGTTGTGATAAGAGATTCAGTTGGAGATTTCATTGGCGCCAGGGTTTGCTATTTTGATAGCATAGCTGATGCAGCAACAGCAGAGGCGTTAGCACTCAAGGAAGGATTAGTATTGGCGCAAGCTTTGGGGTGTAATCATATTATGATCCAATCCGATTGCCTGGAGGTGGTTGATACTATGAAAAATGATGGAGTTTCAGCGACAGTAAGTACAATCCTTTGATTCAATTATTGATCATTGTAATAGAGAAGCAAATAGTGTAGTACATGATTTAGCTAGAAGGGCAATGCAAAGTAAACTATCTTGTAATTGGGTCGATGAACCCTCTAGCTTTATTCTAGGAGCTTTGGCGAATGATGTAACGATTATTCAAGATCAATAAAGGGTGCCAAACGGCTTTACTTAAAAAAAACATGTCCATATGCCATAACTACAATTTATTGTCCAATATTTATGCCAATAATAAGTGTGTCTATCTACTATATTTAAATAGGAGCAACCCACTAGCAGATTTCTCTATAATTTCGTGAAGCCACGTCATCTATGTGGATCCACAATCACAGGTTACACAAACACATCTCCATTCGAACTGAATAGCCTGCGATGGTTTCTCTCTGTCCGCTCCACTTCGCCTCCCCATAAGTTGTCTTTAAACCGAACGTTTCTCGCAGTGCTCATATATAAGAGATGGACGAGCTATCAGAGAAGTAGCACTAGGGAAGGCAGACTGCCATGCCAATGCCCATCTGCTGCCACCTGGCGATTGGATCAAAAATTAGAAATTGTCAAGCTACAACAATTAAGGTTCAATGAACCTGGAACATGACTGCCAATCCTAGGTTGAGAAATTTAACATTATGGGAACAAAAGATTAATATACAGTTTTAAACCAAGTGGGGTTAGCTGGTTAATCTAAGCAGTATTTGTTATATCACGAATTTAAGGGAAAGGAGGAAGTTGCTGCATGGTGAACCTGTCCAAAATCCGACAAGATCAAGTTTGTCAATAGCAACTCGACTGCCAATTACCGGAGAGCAAAGAAGAAGCCGATCAGGAAAATAGAAAGATGGAAGCAAACCCCCGAGTAGGTAAAATATTGATGAATGTAGATGCAAGCTACAAGGCGGAAACAAGCGGGGTAGTATTGGAGTTGTGATAAGAGATTTTGGAGATTTCATTGGCGCCCGGGTTTGCTATTTTGATAGCATAGCTGATGCAAGAACAGCAGAGGCGTTAGCACTCAAGGAAGGATTAGTATTGGCGCAAGCTTTGGGGTGTAATCATATTATGATCCAATCCGATTGCCTGGAGGTGGTTGATACTATGAAAAATGATGGAGTTTCAGCGACAGTAAGTACAATCCTTTGATTCAATTATTGATCATTGTAATAGAGAAGCAAATTGTGTAGTACATGATTTAGCTAGAAGGGCAATGCAAAGTAAACTATCTTGTAATTGGGTCGATGAACCCTCTAGCTTTATTCTAGGAGCTTTGGCGAATGATGTAACGATTATTCAAGATCAATAAAGGGTGCCAAACGGCTTTACTTAAAAAACATGTCCATATGCCATAACTACAATTTATTGTCCAATATTTATGCCAATAATAAGTGTGTCTATCTACTATATTTAAATAGGAGCAACCCACTAGCAGATTTCTCTATAATTTCGTGAAGCCACGTCATCTATGTGGATCCACAATCACAGGTTACACAAACACATCTCCATTCGAACTGAATAGCCTGCGATGGTTTCTCTCTGTCCGCTCCACTTCGCCTCCCCATAAGTTGTCTTTAAACCGAACGTTTCTCGCAGTGCTCATATATAAGAGATGGACGAGCTAGCCTCAGAGAAGTAGCACTAGGGAAGGCAGACTGCCATGCCAATGCCCATCTGCTGCCACCTGGCGATTGGATCCCCCTCTCTTCTGGCCGGATCCAGGAGCCTGCCGCAGGAGCCTGCCGCAGCTGGATTCACGTCGTCAACCACCCTCGAGGCATGAGGCGCGAGCTGTCCAGATGGCTGGAACCCCCCCCTTCGGTACCCCCTATGGCAGCTATTTGTATGGTCAAGCGGCAAAGAACAAAGATCGGAGAATCGACGAATTTTGGCATAATATCGGTCATCAGTGTACCGTCCAAAGTCCAAACTCCAAAGGCATTCACAGTCCATGACTCATGAGAAGGCCGAAGCCCAAGGGTGCGCATTATTGCGTGAGTTGGGGGCCAAGCTATCCTCTTTTCGTTTTCCTCATTTTTTTTTCTCTCCTCGCAAAGGCAAGAGAAGGCTATCAAAAGAACGCAAAGACACTGAGAAAGCCAGTATACCCTGACAAGGCAAGGCAGTTCAATCAATCATTTTGTCTCAATTTTTTTCATTCGTTCATTGTTTGCAAATTTGATATTTAAATATGTTCCACGATCGGTTGAATGTTATAAAATTTTCGCAAAGAACGCATGGGGTATCATCTAGTTTTTGTAACGGGCGTCCGTCATTGTATCGAAACATACAAATTATCATCCAGTATTCGTGCCAATAGTAAACGTGTCTATATGCTGGTGTTTTGAATCTTTAGAAACATAAGTATTAAATATAGACTAAATAAAAAATAATTATATACATTTTGACTATTTAATTAGACAAAATTTTTAAGCCTAATAAATCTATAATTTGATAATATGGTGCAAATACGTGCTAATGACATATCAAAAAATTGTCTCATAGTTACTAACGAGTCCTGTAATTTATTTTTTATTAGTATCTAAAAAATCCCTTTCGACATCCCACATAACATTTGATGACACACACAAAACTTTTGCCACTGCATCCATAGCTATCTTTGTTTGATTTTAACTAAACCAACCTTATTTCAATTAAACATCAAAAAGCCAGCAGCGTCCTTGCTTAGGCTCTGTAAATAGCAATGGGCATTCAGACGACCTTGAACGCACAGGACTCCATGTAACTAACTGCAGTTCTTGCTATGATGCATCACTTTCAGCCACAAGTAGCACTTGACATTGACCACATGGTACTCGTTGCCGACCACCTTGGCGGCGATAGATTGTGGACATGGAGAACTCCAGAGAAATGACAGTGGCATATAGAGTATAGGCCATCGGCGTCGGCATCAACATTGCATATAATAAGGGCACTAAAAAAAGATGAATGGAACGGCGGCTTTGTCCCGGCGCTGATCGAATTGGTGAGAACGTAAATACTTCTTCACAAACAACGATCGTTCAATGCCGTGAGACTTTGGTTTGAAAATATTTTATGTATTTATTTATGAAAAAGGTACTGTGAATGGAAATAAATTCAATGAACAATAAAAAAAGGAAAAAACAAAAGAGACTCTCATTCTCATACCAGACGATGGACCAAACGACAGAATTCATTATTCCGTATGGGACTCCCGAAAGTGCTGAGGGAGCATGTGGGGGACAGGGGGACGATGGAAAAGAAAAAAGAAGAGAAAAAGGTGAAAAAAGAAACACAAAAGATTTGGATTATAGCTAGAATTCCTATTTTTGTTTAGGTTACTAAGCATCTTTCTATTTGTTTAAGATATATTTGGTTCACCTCCGAAGGAGACATAAACGCACGCCCTCTCCGCCGCGTCGTTTCTTAGGCGACACAGGGGATCTTGTCGCCGCCGCCACTCGGGCCTCTTCGAGGGCCACTCCGGCCGCCGTCGCCGCTCGATCCTCCCCAGCTCACGGCGGCGGCGGCTCACTTCCCTTCCTCAAGATCATCCTTTCCCCTCCTTATCCTCATTTCTCCCCTCATCCATCTCTATTGATGGTTGCAGCGGCCGGCTAGACAGGGAGGATCTAGCCCTCCGGGCGGATGGTTCTAGCGGCTCTGGCCCTAGGGCGTCGTATGGGCAACGCTTCGGCTAGGGCTTCTTGGGTGGCGGCCGGCCGGATGCGGATCCGGGCGCCAACACCCTCCTCCCCGGCGATCGAATCTGGATCTGGATGGCGATCGGTCCCAATGCCCGGTAGCCGGTTCACGGGCGGTAGTTTTTGTGAAAACCTTGCTTGGCATCTTACGTTAGGCCGATGACGGGGTTAGGCCAATGACGGTGGTACTAATCGTGCCACACACCTTGTTAAAGGCATCATCGAAGCTATTGCGCCCGTGGGTGTTCAATAACTAGGTGAAAACCTAGCCTAGTTTTTCCGAAAGGCAGCGGTGGCGCAGCTTGGCGTGTCGTCGAAGTTGTTGTTCGTCGGGACCGGGATTTCCTAATGCGTGTTACCTTGCTGCGGAGCTCAAGATGGAGGTGGCGATCGATGGCGTAGCAGTTCAGCTTTTGATGAGCAGGCTTGCATCTACACCAAGTGCTTTATGCTGTTGCCTTGGAAAAAGCATTTAGTCTTCAATGGTGGTCGGTGTCCAACGTTTTTAGTACCTTTTTAGTCTGATAAATGTGTTTGTGGTGGCTTTGTCTTGATGTTGGTGATCTTATTCTAGTGGAGTTGTCATCACGTTAGTGATCTTATTCTAGTGGAGTCGACATCATGGAGCAAGCCTGTTTGTCGTGTAGGGCTACTCGAGCTCCTTGTTGGGATGTAATTTTTCTCTCATCAGTTTTCTTTTTTTTTTTTTTTGTTGTAATAATTTGGTCTAATTCTATCCACGAGGTAGATGAAGTCAGATAGCTTCTATCCTTTATTAAAAAAAAAAAGATCTATTTGGTTCACGATTGTTATCTATCATTATCTTATCGTAAGAAGCTTTGCATGCCATATATTTTATTGAATGAGAGGGGGTAGCCGAAGAAGATGGGATTTTGATGTGCCAGGTCCAACAGGCAGTGCGGGCACGGCCATGTTCCAAACCCGACAGCATGGTCTGGGTCCTATCCTCCTATTAAGGCCCCCTTTGGATTGTAGGATGAGGAAAGGATAGGAAAGGTAAAAACTCAGGAACTGGAATGACATCCTTCTCTATTCCTGTAGGAATTGAAAACAAAGGAAGGACCCCTTTGGTTCACAGGTGAATCAAAGGAATTTTGTAGGATTGAGATTCCTTAGGAAGTTTTCCTATCCTGCTCTTTGGATCACATGTGAAGCATGAAAAATTCCCATGGGATTCGAATCCTATCCCTTCATTCCAGAGGAAAAAATCCATGAGCTCAGGCCTCCTTTGGCTCACGGGGAGATCGAAGGAAAATTATAGGAATGGCTAAGCATAGGAAAGGAAAGGAAGTGGTGTTCTAGAGGAATCGTTCCCAGAGAAATTCCAGAGGAATCGTTCCTTACTTCGGCGCTGCGCTTCTCTGTGCCCACCACCGCTTCAGCATTCATTGCCTGCCTACCAGCCTCCAATAAAAAAAAAAACGCAGCAGCGATTGTATCGAGGAGCTCTACCACGGCTGCATCTCGGCGCGCACGGCGGCGACGGCGACGGCTGGCCGCCTCTCCACCTGCGCCCTCCGCCTGAGTCGTGGCGCAAAGCACCCACCGCCCGCAGCGACAGAAGCCGCCGAAGTCGCCCGGCAACAGCGTCGAGCCGTCTCCGGCCATCTCGGCCGCCCGCATGTTCCGCCATCGTCGGCGCCCCCCATCGCGGACGTCGTCCCCCTCCGCGCCACTAGGTCCCTCGCGCACTCGCCCTTGGGCTGGTCCGTCAAGACGCCACCCAAGTCCTCCTCCTTGAAGCCCCACGCCGGCGCCGACCCCACGCCCGCCTCACCTTCCGGCGGCGTCGCGTCCACGCCCACCGCCACCCGGCGCCCCTCGCGAGGTCCTCCTCCACCGCCGCCTCGCACTCCCAGCTTCGCGATCGGCGCGCCCGCGCCGGCCCCCCCTCCTCATCCGCCCGCCCGGCGGCCTCCGATCCGAGCTCCCCCATGGGCGCGCTCGTCTCCCGGCTCTACACGGGTCCGCGGCCTCCCCGCCGCCCGCCCGCCCCGCTCCCCGTCCTCGGGCGCCCGAACCTTGGCGCCTCCGCGCCTCACCGCGGGCGGCAGGGATGCCGTATTTTTTTTGATAAGCGGGGGCGCCACTGTTGTCTCGGTCTTCGTGAAAACAAGAGGCTGGGAGCGGATGTTTTCGTTCCCGTGTGGTTGTGAGAGACGAAAATCCTATGGATTCATTTCCTGCGTGAATCTGTGTTTCTCCCACGCGCGTTCCTAAAGGAGTGCCGACGTCATCAAATCCCATGGGAACGATTCCTTTGTTTCACCGGCGTTTCACCCGTGATCCAAAGGCCCCCTCGGACTGGATGGAAAAATTCCTGGCGCGAAGAAAGCACGCGCAGAGATAGAGCCGCACGCGCGGGGGGAGGGGGGCGCCGTCGCGCCCAGCTCGTGGTGCCGGTCCCCACACCGAGGCCGTGCGTGAGTGCGTCGCGCACCACCGCTCCCAGCATCGAGGCCGCTGCTCCCCAGCCTCCGTCGTTGGCGCCCGCGCATCAGGAGGATGGGAGGGCTCGCGTCGCCAACTCGTCGTGGCCGTCGGTGACGGATCCGATGGATCCGTGGCCGCTAGTGCCGGATCTAAGCGGAGCCGCCATGGCTTGCTCGAGTGCGGGCGCGATGGAGGCGGTGAAGCGCAGGGGAGGCTGCGGGGGCGTGGGGAGGGAGAGGAGCGCGCCGGTCGCCGTCCGCCGGTCGCCGGCCCACAGCAGACTGCGCGCGGGCTCGATCACGCCTGTGGCGCCCCTGCTTACACCGGTGGGCGCGGACCCCGGCGTTCCGAGGAGTGGCGCGTGAACAGACGACAAACGGGAGGCAGGAAAGGAGGCGCGCACCCCCGGCGGTCTGATACCGCTGCGAGCAGCACCAGCACCGTGGCCCCGTTGAGCAGCCACGAGTAGCACCAGCACTGTGGTCGCCGAGGAGCTCGCTCGGCACGGGCACAGCGATGGGCAGCGTGGAGCTCGCCGGCGCAGGTGTGGAGCTCGGCCTCGCACAGCTGCTGCACGGGAGCTAGCCGGGCGGGTCAAGCGCGGGGGCGGCTGGTGGCGGGCATGGCTTGAGCTCGTCCGATGCGGATGCTGCAAGGAGCATCGGAAGCAGATGAATGACGAATTGACGACGGAGAAAGAGAGAGGGGACGGAGCTGCTAATGGGATTAGATAAGGCACTTTAGCAGATGGATAAAGATGGAGAGAGAGAGAGCGAGGGGCACCTCGGCACATGCGGTGCTACTGTAGTTGTTCAGAATGTGGACAATTCCTTTGCTTCACCCGAGCTCTACCAAAGGCCCTCTTATCTTCTTTCCTTTGTTTTCAATTTCTACAGGAATAGAGAAGAAGGATGTCATTCCAGTTCCTGAGTTTTTCCCTTTCCTATCCTTTCCCCATCCTACGATCCAAAGGCCTACAATAATTTTGGTGCTAGAGCTATTTTGCTGCCCAAGAGGAAGTTCACACCCAAAAAAGCCCAGGAATACGTCTACCAGCACATCTTGTTCGGCTCACAGACAGCCTGGGGTCGCGATGGAGTCGGATGGCATGCGGCCTACATGCATAATTGGGGCCAATTACATTACATTTTTTTAGGGAAGGCTAATTACATTACATGTGGGTTCAGCCTCTACCATCGAAGATGGTATACAGCTGATATAAGACGGACAATATTTAGAAGAAAAAGATCAACTAGTGATCAACCTCACACACCAGAAAAAACAACAGTTGAGAAAAAAGTACCCAAGAACACTACGAACGGACTCCATTCCAAGGCTAAAAACAACTAAGTAGGTAATCGATTCTGAGATCTCCATCCAAACTTATTGAAAATTACCATCATTAAGTTCTTCCAGCGTAGGCAGCCATCCAGGAAGGGTTGTCGGTCCTCCTCCTTATGTAGTATGGGCCACTGCCTGATCTAGTATGTCGCTCTAAAAATCACCAGAATTATGTGGGATAATTGTAATAAAGTTAATTATATAGGCTTCACAGACAGTAGATGACGAAACGGATCACGTGAGCGATGATGGCACACGCCGTGTCTTGCTGCAGCTCTTGCTAAGCAGGTGGTCCCCACGTATATTTGTTTGTTTTATTTGAAGTTTAAAAATGTGATATTTTTTTTGTTTAGTGTTCGTTTTCAATTGTGTTTGGGCCACTATTATTTGGGCGGCGGGTGGCGTGGGAGTGACCGGCGAAGGTGCCAATATTTGGTCAGTGAACCGGACCGATCGCTGGCCCAAACCAATCAATTACGTTTGCCCTCAATAACCACTCCACACCGCTCCATTTGTTCTCGGATTCCATTTGTTCTCCCACCAAAATTAACCCCAGACCAAACTGCATGGATGCATAATTAAATCCAGTCCAACCCAACCCAGATCTCAGCAGTTTAAGAATAGCAGAGCAAACCACTGCACGGGCCTTTATGAATTCTGAATGCAGCCAACATCATCTTGGCGCGCGGTGGTGCTGATTCCTGAACCTGAGTTTTGCGACATCAAAGGCCAAGACGTGGACACCATCCTGATTGCCTACTGCAACGAATGCCAGCCGCCAGCTAGCGCCGACACCTTCACCTTTCGAGAGATGATGAGGTGCAACGGCCACATGCAAGCCCATGCAGGGACGGACGGCCAAGTCCACGACCTGGCGCCTGGCGGTGACACTAGCTCTAGCTCCCGTGTTAGTGGTGAAGCCCTACTGTACTCACTTGCTCCCCTGTTCTCGCTCTAATAAGAAAGGCCTCGAAACTGGACCAAACCCAACCAAACTGAATCCATCCACTTCATGTGTTACTCCAGACAAAACTGAATCATTAGGCCTCTAAGCCCCATTTTCCACCAACCCAAATTGGTCCAAAATGAAAACCAAACCATAAAATCTAGCCTAAACCAATAGCACGTTTAACTGCCACGGCGATGCACGGTGATGTGTGCCCGCAATAGCGCTAGAGTGGCCTCGAGCTCTCGATGACATCACAGAGCAAGGTGCAGATGGTGGCGTCCTCGACGAGCAGGCAAACTGCGGTGGGGCCTAGGACGGTGAGCAGCCAACTGGTCCATCTCTCTGTCGTGCTGCACATTGCTGGCCGCATATGCCTATGCCTAGCTGCTAAGAGTAGGACTGTCTCCAACATCCTGTTACTCATACCAAAATGCTTGCTTCAGTCAAAAAAGCCCTTCAATAGAGTAGATAAAGGGAGTACCTATTTTGTGTAGAAGGTAAGAGAGGAAACTTAAAATTTGTGTCTGTCTCTCTCATGTATTGGAGGATGTGTAGGAGGCGTCAGGGTGGGCTGATCCGTAGGTGACAACAGCAAGGTGGGCCTGCGACAGGGAGCCGCCGGCGCGGCTAGGCTAGACTGTGGCAGGGCACAGCCGGCGCTGCCATGCAGGGGCGGGCTCGCGAGTGACGACGATGAGGCGCTCCCATGGACGACGTCAAAGGCCTCTCATCGTTGGAGAACTCCATCTTGGCGCTGCTCTCCTTGGGGATCTAGACGGTGAAGTGGTTGATGAAGGCTGCGGAGGTTGGTGCCGCTAGGAGCATGAAGCGGGTTGCCGCAGTCCCGGACGCAGTGGCTGCTGTCACCATCTACATGGGCTTAGGGGGGCACTGAAGATGGTGGTGGTGGGTGTAGGCAGAGGTGAGGCTGGCCTGCTCCTTTTGGGTTGCCTTTTTTTATTTGGGTTGCTTGTTGGAGAAGACAAGTTTTAAGTGTGTGACTTTTTTTTACTATGCGTGATCCAAACTCTAGAATGGGTCTCATGTTTGGGTTGGCGCTATTGAAGATAGTCTAAGGGCATGTTCAATTATCTCGGATTAAGACTAGGAACCAATCCTACAAATCAATTGTTAATCATTCCAGGGGATGAATCCTAGTCAAACGAATGAGTCTTTCCGCTCGCAAAGTGTAAGCTGTGCACATAAGAAGCACATGGATCCAGAACTCTACAGGTTGAGTTTGACAAGGGAAGAGCCTTGGAAGAAGATGACTTGGAAGGTATAACGGAGAAATGTTAGCAAGTTTTTAGTTGTGGTCGTTAGGCTTATTTCAGCTACTTGTTCTCTCACATAAACCATCCAAAACCATCTAAAACCGTCCAAAAATATCCGAATGAACAGACCCTTTGTCTAAGAGTGCTAGCTAATAAGTAAACGAAATATGGTGGAAACCAATAATATTGTGACTTTTTGGGTGCTATATACTAGTAAACAAGTGATGACTTTTTCGATGCTACATACTAGCAAATAGGCGATGACTTTTTCGGTGCTATATACGAGCAAGCAAGTGTGCTAAATTGGACATCTTTTAGTGATACATAGCAGAAAGAACGTGTTTACAGAGTTGTGCCTTATGTAATGTGTCTACGGGGCTACATGTGCGTGTATGTGTGCTGTACGAGTGCTTGGTCTTTACTGTGAGCGTTAAAAGGGGCTAAGCAGGTTGCTGTCTGTTGTGTCGGTCTCTCTCGCTTCAGCAACGCTCATGTGCGCAGTGATGTCGGTCCGTCACATGCATGGCTGTCTACCCTCAGCTCTGCTCGTCGCAGGCCTCCAGCTTAGACCTGTTGGCTGTTGCTGCCGCAGACCACTGGCGCCGGCCGCTGCCTGGCCTTGACCACCCGTTCCAGACCTCCGGCCACCTCTAACCAGGGTCCTCAGCTTATCAAAAGAAGAAACCTAGCTACCTAAGAAGAAGAAACCTACTCCACCTAGTAGGTTCTAGTAGCTGGGTCTGCAGCTACCTGAGGTCGAGCTCAAGCTACAGCAAGATCATCACTGTCATTTTCTTCTGCCCTTCTTATTACTACCTCCGTTAATGGAATTTTAGTTTCGTGCTTACTCAAATTATTTAAACTTTAACCAAGACATTGTTAATATTATCTATGGCATTGAATGTGTACGAAAATGCATATAAAGAATTACATGATAATTACATAAGATAGTTTAACCCGGGACAGTACTAGAATAGTAGAATTACATTCTTTTCGTAACGAATGGCAGTACATTCATTCAATTTCACTGCTACTACAGTACCACCTTCTTTTAATCATGTAGCATGAAAGATACAATTCTAGTTCGATCTATCCTTAACCAAATCATTTAAAGTTTAAGTTATAGCAATGAACACCAATATTTATATATAACATAAACAGGTACTACGTTATGAACATATATTCAAACTTTTAATATGTAACTCTTTATCGGTGAAAGAATCCGCGCGTCCACAGCACTTCAAGCACTGTTTACACGGACCCACCACTGTTCACGTGGACCCCGTATACATAGTTCAATTTTTATTTTGGTCAGCTTCTTTTTTCCCTCCTCTTTAAGTCGGCGCACCGACGTCTAATCCATCGCATCGACCCATCGCGTGATCAAGTAAAAAGGGCCCCCGTATGTATAGGAGGAATTGGACTCCTTCATGCGTCTATCTTGCTAGTTGTCGCCGCTAGCAGTTCTATTGTGCCACCATATTTATTGTCCTGAAAAGCAAAAGACTATCCAGTGTAAAATTCATTAGCTTCTACCATTCGATCGTGGATTTTTCTAATTTTGTGTCAGTCGTTCTTAGAGATAACCTTAAATAATTATTACTGTCTTTTATATGCATATGTGCATATTATACCAAAAAAAGCAAAACCATATACACAACTTTAAGTCTATTACCGCTATAAACGAACGAGTCTTCAGAATACCAGTTCACCGCAACACAGGCGTGACCACCAACTGCACGCACGGCCTCACACGCGCACCCCTCCTAGTATTATATTATAGTTGCATTCTTTCAAGGCGGCAGGTGAGAGAAGCTAGCTTTATAGTCTTTTCTAAGCTAAGGGTCCCTTTGGAACGAATGAATTTCACAAGAATTTTGTAAAAAATTCATAACAATGAGTTCATTTTTCATATGCAAAACGTAAGAATAGAAAAAATACCTCGTGTTCCAAAAGGGGCGTAAATATGGTCAGATAGTTTAAAATAACTTCTTCCGTTTCAGAAGTGTGTGAATCCATCGAACTACAATTTAACTAGTAGGCTCAACTACACTTAGACTTAGTTATAAGTACTTTAGAAGTGTTTGAATCCTTTGGCTAGTATGTAGACTCAGCTAAACTCTCAGCAAAAATTTAGCTGGTGTTCTAGTAGCTGAATTTAGTCAGCTAAAGTTTATCTAAATAGGAGGCGTGAAAGGAGTGAAGATAAAATACCAATGGCATTGAATGAATTTTATCTTGGTTTACGAGGCTCTCGCTTGTGGGTGTGACGTAGGTACACCGTGCACCTCTCCAAGAAGATGGGCGAGAAAGAGAGTCTGCGTCGTCACGACGGCTGCCGAGTCATGGGCATCGTCGTCCCTAGAGGAGAAGACGCCATGCCAGGCCGCAGGCTCTGCCAGTGCCAGCCGCCGCCGTCCCGTCCAAACTTGAATGCACGCGTGGTCTGCGCCGAGCGAGAGGTTGTGGATACATGAACATGAGCATCTCCATCTAGCCATGGCCATGGCCAGCCGACCATGAGTCAATGATTGCTGCATTTGTGGCAGCAGCATGGCCCCTTGCACTTGCGGAGATTCTTCTATCGGACGACGAGAGATCGTCAAGTATGGGAGTTGGGACGACGGCGGATCGATCGGATAGATACATCACAGTACTACATACTACTGGAGTAGTATTCCATAGACGATCATGCACCAACTTTCGCCGGCTCATGATAGTCCGATACGGGCTCTGCGACCACTGTTGTTAACAACGACGTTGCATTGCATGATATGTATGAGGTGCCATGCCGGCCGTTGCCAGCTGCCATGCCAAGCACCAACACGGACGATGGAGAATCCGAATAATCGACAAGAGAGATCGATGGAGCGAGGGCTCCATGGTTGTGGGGAGCGAGAGCTATGTTCATCATTTGGTTGCTTGCTGCCCCTCGGTATGGTAATCGACAGCGACATGGAATTGGATCGTGGCTGTGTCTACCCATAAATGGCTCCGATCCTTCTGGCTGCTCATGGATCATGGATCATATCATGGCGCGTATGTACGGTGTCCATCTCTTCGCTTGTCCTGCAGTTGGTAAACAAGGCACGCGCTCATCCATCAATGCGGCTAAGATGCTCTCCATGCATACACTGATGGGAATTTTCATTCAGTGCCCACGCGCGCGGCACGCCGCCGGCCATCGGCCAACCGATTCTGATCGAGAAACCACGCATCAGGGACTGTACCTCCTTCACTGGCGTACGGTCGACAGAGAATGCTGCAATAATCCAAGCATTATCCTGTACTAGATTAATTATACCACTACTGCATTATAGGAGTACTCTCTATCCATGAAATGATGTACTAATTCTTTAGCACAATGTTATGTTCTGGTATCCACTAATGTGAATATAATTCACAAGAAATTTAGTCAAATTTTAACCACTTTATTAACTAGCACGCCACCCATATAGTTGCTTTCCTTTTTTAAGGGAATAGTACTACTCCTATATGATTAGGGCACCATCTTGTCAAAATGTCATTTCAGATGACATTTATCTTCATCGTACCCTTGGGTCACGAGAACAAGCATCCAAATTAATTAAAGAGGCCATTTCTCTTTTGAAAAGTACATCCATAGTGATTTTGATTTGCCAAAGGGCACCAGTAGTTCATCAGCTCCTTTAATTCTCAGCTCTTATCTTCATGCTTCCGGGGGCCAGGCAGGCATGCAGCTATAGATTCTCATGCCAACCGCTCGAGACAGTCATCGGTTGCCAGCTCCTCCCATAAACATGGCATTTGGCCACTCAACTTTCTCCAAATCATACAGAATTACTTCGTCCTCTAGCACAACATCATGTTTTAGTATCTTATAAGTTTAACCAATTATAGATTTAAAAAAGTATCAGAATTTATAATATTAAATTAATATAATTAGATCAATTTTGAATATATTTTCTCGATAAATTGATTTGGAGCTATAAACAAAAATATCATTTGCTAGAAACTTAGTCACATATGAAATGCCAACCATAGTTGTTGTTTTTTTTTTTTTTTTGGATGAAGTAACTTATTATTAGACATTCTAAAATAGAAATGGCACGCCATCACCAACACTTAAAAGGCCCACTTAAATCTGCTAGGGCTAATTTTTAGCGGACGAGGAATATGTGAGATTGGTCCCATGGTTTGTGGCCCTCTGAACATATATATGATCTGAGATCAAAAAATAAAATAATTTACTTAAATGGCCCACTTAAATCTGCTAGGGCTAATTTTTAGCGGACGAGGAATATGTGAGATTGGTCCCATGGTTGTGGCCCTCTGAACATATATATGGAGTATATATATGATCTGAGATCAAAAAATAAAATAATTTATATACATGTACTGATTTCACTTCACATGAAGAAAATATTGAATATCCCTTTATTATATTATACAATTGTTACTCCTACAATATATCATTGTAATACGTCATAGTTTTCACCCTATAAATAATATTCTCTCCATTCAAATTATAAGACATTTGACTTTTTCTATCTCAAGTTTGATCACTGCTTTTTAAAAAAGGTTTATTAAAAAATAGAAAAAAATTAATTTATTCTTAAATTTCTTTTTTATTAATAAAGCAAGCCTACAACAAAAAAAATATTTTTTACAAAATATTTCAAATAAAATAAGTGGTTAAATTTGACTAAAAAATCAAACATCTTATAAATTAGGGTGGAGGGAGTAGTAGGAGTAAACCTAGGTCCACACAAGCCACGTATACCATGGCGGCCCAAAAGAACAATCAATAAGGAGTGGATACAGTAGCAGTGGGTGGGTAGGCAGAGGCTTGGTGAAGGTTCATAAATTAAGGCTGTATAAATTTTAATGCCGTGCAGCGCTGACACTGTTTTTACTATTGCATCCACTAGATGGCTGGTTCGGTCGATCCGCGGCCCATGTGCACGCAGTCGTAGACGTGATATGACTTCGGTCAGCGTCGTAAATATCGATAGAGCAAAGATAATAAGGAGTGTAACTGGGCTGAACGCTGAGAGAAGAATAGAAAAGAGGAGAGACGGGAAATACAGACTATAAATTTATAGTTGGTTTAGATATAAGAAATAAGACAGTATATAAGAAAAACATGTGAGATCATATGTTAATAGTGAAGTATAATTATTGTATAAGTGAACTAAGAGATGGGTCAGAAAAGATCTATACTGATCCAACAACTGGCACTAGTAGAAAAATTATTTTTCTCGACACTACGGTTTTTTTTACAGGCGGCTCCAATTTTCTTGACGCGTGTACAAAGAAATCAGTGGGTCTAGAAAGAGAACCATCTGTATAAATCGATTTGTACAGGCGGATCTCTAAGACATCTGCCTGTACAAATCGACACATCTGTATAAATCGATTTGTACAGGCTTAAAGCCGTGTTCGGCTCCTCGAGAGCTCCGGCTGGTCTGGCTCGTCTAGATACTGCTGCAGTACAATTCCAGCTCTTTCCACCAAGTCCAACCAGCCCACATTCAGCCCAAACCAGCCAGCTATCGAGGAGCCGAACACGGCGAGAGGTCTGCCTATGGCTGTATTATACTTGCTCCGGCCTAGCTCATTCCAGATGCACGCAGCAGTAAATTCCACACCATCTGTAATCACCTATGCTAGCTAACTTGAAGTAAATTCCGTGGAACCCTGTTAGAATTGAAACTGTATCTCTCCTCGCTTAAGAGAGATTTAGCCAACCCTACAAACACCAACAAAATTCCTAAACCTACACAAACACCAACAAAATTTTTAAATATTTATCATTTTTCGAACGAGCAACTTCTCGATCAGCTCTATGTGCACTTATTATGGATCCGAGAGAGTATGTCTTAAAAAAAATTCGAGACCGCTCCAAGCGGAAAATGCCTAGAAAAAATTGCTACTAATAATCAAATTCTTTTGGCCAACTTCCGAACACCTAGATATTTTTGAGCGTGTGGCGGGTAGGGTGGGATGGAGGGGGAGAAGAGATTTATCCCTCAACAGTTAAATGATGAGAGTTAGGTTATGTTTGGCAAGACCTGGCATCTCCAAAAAGACTCCATAATTATGAGCTAATGCCCTTTTGAAAAAATGTTTGGTAAAAAATGGTTTCTCCTATTTTCTAGAATAGATGAAATATGCTAAATTTCTATAGTGCCCCTACTTATATGACTTTGGTTTTATTCATGATTTATATGTTTTATGTCCATTTCCAATATGTGATTCAAATGGATCAAGAATAAACATGAAAAATAACACCAATACATAATTAGTGGTCCTGTTTCTTGGGATGCGAGATAGTACGGTTAGATGACAAGATGGTGATATCTGCAAATTGGAGCAGCTATGCGAGGACCACCCCTGATGGACCAAGCTAAGCCGAGCTATCATCCACTGGCCACATTTAGATTAACCCAACTTACTCAGTCGTCACAAAGAACTACTATATGTAATACCCAAACTGTGCAGACCACATTTAGGATCATTTGTAGGGGTGTTGACACCAAAGGTAGCAAAAGACAAAACTACGAACATACAATTATCAAGGTAGCAGTATTACAAGATATCGAATCAAGTTCTTCCTATATGACCCAAGGGGTTCGTCGTAAATTGGGTAGAGGATTATGTGGTTATAATAACTAAAAAGATATGTAGATACAAAAGATTGTCCACTTCAGTACACCAAATAAGAAATGATAGATAAAATCGTGCCAAAGCTTCGAGCAGGAGTGGCCCTATTATTCTAACAACTTTTGTCCAAGCCATGCGTTGGAATATAGAGATCAGATAGAATTGTCACCATCTACTGTGACTATTACAATCAATCCATGGGACAAGAAGCAAGTGATAATCTAGAGACCACATCTATATTATAACTCACTACTCTAATTGTGGCTCAGTAAGTTCCCTTAGCGAGGTTAGAGCACTCAAAAAATGACGAGTGATGGACCCGTGAACAACTTAAGCATAAACTTACTAGAATCAAAGATCAATTACGATATAGTAAGTAGATCACAAATACTTTCTTACAAGAAGGTCGTACACTCGTCTATATCCGTTGACTCGTTGAGGTTACAACTAGGAAAGAGGACATCGACAAGCCGGCTCTACACCACGTACGCTCTTGCACGTCACTCTCTATTTCTATGTTACTACTAGAGCAGGGTTTTTACCTATGAGTGAAATGCGTAGCTCCTTTTTTTGGTCATGCGTTAAGAAAAGTGAGGATGGTGTATTTAATACAATAGCTTTACCCAACACACACTTTGGCTGGGCGAGGTGGGATAGATTCAATCAGTCTTGCGATTGGGAACCGGGAATGGAAAGGCAGGCGCGTTAATATTTTGGGCTGGTGCGAGCCTAAGGCTATCCTCAGTGGGAGTTTTATGGTTTAGTTTCCAACACATCCAGTTTTTAGAAATAGTGCAAACGAGTTTCATCCTCATGAAACTATCTCTACTCCCATGAAACTCTCACAATCTCTCTCTTCATTAACACAGTGCCACATCAGCATATTTAATGCCCATGAAACTTCATGAAACTCTCATTGAGACTAGCCTAATAAGAACCTAAGAACGAAGCAACGTGTCCGCATGTTCGCCTAATAAGGGCAGTCCCAATGGAGTAATAATGATAGTTTCTATGTCTATTAATTGTCTTGCCACCTCAGCGTTTTGCTGATGTGGCAAAAGAATTAATGAAGAGAGAGACTAGAAAATAGAGAAACGGTTTCTTCCTCGGGAAATCGAGTCGACGCTAGCAACGAGGTGCGTAGAAACCACCGAAACCGCGTTGGGGAGACTCGATTGGTTTCGAAGCGGCCTCGGATCGAGTCGCGCCCGGCCGCCGCCCGTCTTTGTGCTTGCCGTCCATAAACCGCGTCGCCGTCGCCGCGATCCGCCCGCGAGCCACCGCTGTCCGCGCGAGTCGCTCCTCGCCTATCGCGCGGCAGGCCGCACCGCCGTCCGCGCAGGCCCGTTCGGCCGGGATGCCGTCGGCGCTAGCCTGCTTCGCGTCTTTCCATCGTCCCACGGTGGCCCTTCTCGCCCGTGCCGTCGTCCCACGCCGGATGCGACCAGCGCCGGAGACCGCGCGCGGTAGCAAAGCACACCAATAGCGGCACTGGCCGGAATGGTGACATACTTGCGGCCGCGGGCGATGGCTCGGCGCTTGAACAACACGGAACACAGGTGGAGGCGGTGCGAAACGAGCACATCAGCGACTCGCGCGTGGAGCAGGATGAAGTGATGCTTGCATCATTGTCTCCCACTCTGGCTACATGTGGAGGCTAGAAGCCTGGAAGCATCGACCTGCTATGCTTGTGCTTGTTTTGTTCCTCAGCAAGAAGAACAGGGAAAAATGACTGCCGGTGGACGATGGAGTTGAGGAAAACAAAGCAATATTTATTACACAAGAAATACTTGCATTGTGCAGGGTAGTTTCTATGAGTGATTTCTTGTTGGCGTGGCTGTTATGGAAACCGTGCATAGTTTCAACCACTGGGACTGCCCTAAAAACCTAAAGAACGAAGCAACGTGGTAGGCTACTAGTATTACTTTTTCCGTGTCACATTTCGACTTACACGTGCGATCCATGTGCCCAGAGTAACTAATAAACACGTACTGTAGGCATAGATTAATTGCTTTTACGTAATAGCGGAAGAAATATTCATGACCAATATTGATGACCAACATTATTTGCATTTGTCTCATCATGTGATTAATATACACTTAATCGTAAGTAACAATCTGCTTCGGCATTTGTATCCATCAGCTATCCGTGTTTAACTCCAGATCTACCGACAATGTATATTAAATAAACTAATATAATATATGAGATTGGCAAAATCTACCTAGAGCCTGTTTGCACGGCTCTGGTTCTAGCTTTTGCAGCAGTTTCTATGAAAAAGCCGTACCAAACATTTTAGGAGGAATATAAATCGTTTTCTATTGAATAGTAGAGGAGTCATAATCATTTTGACGTCAGAAATTAGAGCCCAAAAAATAGTTTCTTCTCAAATGCTCCGGCTCCTCCCAAGGAGCATAGAAGAGGCTTCTGAAACGAACCAGGTTGACATATTCATTACTACATAGGAGTGCCCTAAAGGCCAAAACTTGGACACTTGGCTTGCATGCTCTTTCCCTATGCTAACTAGATCGTACTGTATATCGGTAACGACCTGTAATGTCCTATAAAATATAGACATACATTCCCAGCCAAGAGCAGCAAGTCCCTGCCACCAGCAGTGCACTCTAGGCTCCAGCTCGATCTCCAAACAAAGCAGTGCACTCTAGAGCTCGGCGGTGATGTTGTCGAGCACGGCGGCGGCGGCGGCGGCCATGGCGTCGTCGCTGCGCACCCTCCCGCTCCCGGTGCTGGTGCCCCTGGTGGCCTCGGCGGTCGTGTTCCTGGCCACCGTGCTCCGGCGCCTGCTCCGGCGGCAGCGGCCGGTGTACCTGCTGAACTACAGCTGCCACCTCCCTGACGCGGAGCGGCAGGTGAACCTGGAGGTGTGCGAGTACTTCGGCCTCAAGTGCCGGCGCTACTCCGACGACATCGCCGACTTCATGCGGCTGGTGTACAGCAAGTCCGGGCTGGGGCAGGAGACGTTCGCGCCGCCCTTCATCTACTCGGGCAAGTTCGAGAAGACGCTGGCGTTCGCGGTCCAGGAGGCCGAGGAGGGCCTCTTCGCCGTGGTGGAGCAGCTGCTGGCCAAGTCCGACGTGAGCCCCGGCGACATCGGCGTGCTGGTGGTGGCGTGCTCCATGTTCTCCCCCCGATGCCGTCGCTCGCGTCCATGATCGTGCGCCGCTTCAAGATGCGGCCCGACGTCAAGGCGTACAGCGTCGCCGGGATGGGGTGCAGCGCCGGCACGGTGGGCATCGACACGGCGGCGCGGTCGCTGCGGGCCTCACCGTCGGCCGGCGGGTACGCGCTGGTGGTGGTGACGGAGAACACGAGCCTGAACTGGTACTTCGGCAAGAACAAGCACATGCTGGTGACCAACTGCATCTTCCGCGTGGGCAGCGCGGCGGCGCTGGTGACGGACGTCCCGCCCGGCGCGGCGACGCCAAGTACGAGCTGGTGCGCACGCTGCGGACGCACCACGGCGCCGACGACGCGGCCTTCAACGCGGCGCTGCAGATGGAGGACGAGGAGGGCAACATGGGCGTGGCGCTGACCAAGGACCTGGTGCGCGTCGCCGGCGCGGCGCTGCGGCGGCACATCACCGCGCTGGGGCCCCGGGTGCTGCCCGCCGCCGAGATGCTCCGGTACGCGTGCCGCGTGGCGCGCGCGTACGCGGCGGGCAACCGCAAGGCGGCGGCGGCGGAGGTCCCCGACTTCCTGCGCGCGTTCGAGCACATCTGCGTGCACTCGGGGGCAAGGCGGTGATCGACTCGGTGGCGCGGCTGATGGGGTTCGGGCCCTACGTGGTGGAGCCGGCGAGGTCGACGCTGCACCGGTTCGGCAACACCTCCAGCAGCCTGGTGTTCTACGAGCTGGCCTACTTCGAGGCCAAGCGCCGCGTCCGCGCCGGCGACCGCCTCTGGATGCTGGCGTTCGGGACGGGGTTCAAGGCGTGCAGCAACGTCTGGCGCGCGCTCCGCGACGCCGCGCCCGACGCCGACAACCCGTGGAACGGCTGCGTCCACCGCTACCCGGTGCCGCCGCCGCCGCCGTCCAAGACGCACAAGCATGCTTGATTAATTATTGATGCATACCTGCGGCCATATTTACATATTTATTTATATATATTTGTATCACTAGCGACGCATCTCCTGTGTCGTCTGCGTCAGTTGTTTGATTTGATAATATGCATGCATGGTCGTTGTTGCTTGGATGCATGATGAACGCCTGTCTCATCTCATTAGATCCAAGGCCTACCTAGTATGCATTGTTTGAGTGAGGCATAAAGATTTGTGTGTCAGTGATATCATCATAGTATATGGCTCACGTAGCTCTGTTTGGAACAACGTGAAATATATATGTGCACTGGAGCATTATTTCTTTTTATTCAGTTTTATTGATTTAATCATCAAGTGTTCTGAGTATACTCCCTTCATCCCTTTTTATTTGTCGCTTCGCTTCCCGAGACACAAATGCCAGCAATTTTAATAAATAATAAATATCATCGATTACTATCATAATTAGTATCATCGGAAAGATCTTTGGATCTAGTTTTTTAACAAAATTATTTAAAGATATAAATATTGTACGTATTTTCTATAAATCAAGTCAAACTTGTGGCACGCATCCCACGGCGATATTTAATAAGGAACGGAGGGAGTAGGTTATATTAGAATCTACTCCCTCTGTTTCATGAACTTTGTCGTTAGAAAACCGTGCCCCCCTCGCAAACACGTTTTTCGAACGACATACTACATGAGACGGAGGGAGTAAACCTGATAAGGCTACTGAAAAAAAAAACAACTGCATAGCGCTACTGTTGAGTGAGCTAGCACTTGGGTAGCGCTACTGTATAGGATAAAGATCGAAAGCTGGTCCAGCCCTTTCTTTTGCTACAGTAGCTCTAACAGCCGTGACGGCCTGAGATCCAGTGAAATGAAACCCTGCGAGATTTTGTACGAGTATTTTTGCAGGCTTTGTCTGAGTATAAACTGAGACGCTGAGTAGTGCGCAGTCATACCGTCTCTGTTTAGCAGCTTCAGCTTCGGTGGAGCCCCCGCCAAAACAAATGCGTTCGGCTAGCTGTTCTCTGCGCCTATGCCGCGGCTGTTGCAGCTGGTACGGAGCAATAATGTGCACCCTGCGTACCCCTCCCTAGTCATCAGTAACGGAGGAGTACCTACTCTGAGTACTCCCTCTGTCCTATAAATAAATGTTCTTATTTAACTTATACGATTTCGGTTTGATCGTTATTCGTCTTATTTTAATTTTTATAAATAAAAAAAATAAATAAATTATTATAAAAATATCTTTAATAATAAAATAAGTTATAACAAAATAAATAATATTTATTAAAACTTTTTAAATAAGATGAATAGTCAAACCAAAATTGTGGAAGTCAAATAAGAACGTTTATTTGTGGGATGGAGGGAGTACGTAGGACCAGAGTCAGCGTGACATGACCAAGCCGGCAAATCCAAAGGTCCTTTGATCTCTTTTCAACTCTTGATTTATTGCTACACATGGATTCTTTATATCCCTACTCTAAATCTATCATAAGAGATTCAAAAAAACATACCATAAAAAAAAGACTACGGGTACATTTCATTATTGCCTCAAATTTTCCATCTGACCCTCATTCCTAGGGGCTTTGTCTAAGTCCTAAACTAAGCCCTAAAATTTCTATTTAGAGAGTGGTTTCTCTCTCCGTGCACAAGGAAGCACACCTCTTCTTCCCGGCGCTCAGAGAAGTCTCACCACCTAGGTCCAAACTCCTCTCGATCTTGAGCGAGTGTACTCCCTTCATCCTAAAACAAGCGCTGTCATGTTATTTGTATTAGTCAAACTTTGTTAATTTTAACAAGGTTTGTCGAAAATATTAGCAACATTTGTATTTTAAAAATTATTTTATCATGTAATCAAAGCTAAAAACATTTCACTTCTCATGGAGCACTTACTACTCCGTCCCGAATAATTGTCGTTTTCGATTTTAGTGCCGCAAGTTTGACTCGATTTATAGAAAATACGTGCAATATTTATATCTCCGAATAATTTTGTTAAAAAAACTAGATTCAAAGATCTTTCCGATGATACTAATTATGATACTAATCGATAATATTTATTATTTATAAAAATTACCGGCATTTGTTTCTCCGGAAGTCGAAAAGCGACGATTATTTTTGGGACGGGAGGGAGTAGTTTAGGACTCCAGAAGCATAGTAAGAGAGATGGCATGGTTTTTCAAACTGCACTTTAACCATTTATTTATATAATAATACTATATATTTATATTTCTAAATTTATGATATTTGAATAGTATATTTAATCACCAATCTAACTATATTAAGTTTATAGTATAGACGTCTTATAAAAGATAACGCAGGGAGCACGAAGCAGTATATATAAAGAATTTCCAAATCTGTGCGGGTGTGGTAGGTTCGTGTTTTGTTTCTTGTATTTATTATGGTGATGACCTGTGCAGGTTATGTGCACAACCCAAATGAGGGAACCAAAATAATAATGCGGTTCAGCGCTGCGTCCGCCGTGCTGCGTCCTCCTCTCCTTTGAAAATTTGCTTGGGCTTGGGCAAGCAAGGACCAGCAGCAGCAGCAGATCCGAGACGACAAGGCTCAGCATCCGAAGACAAGAAGATGAAGGAAGAACGGAGGCGACTAGGCGAGCGATGCGATGCGATGGTGGATCGAATCGAATCCATCTAGCCCGTACGTACGCGTCGCCGTACCAACACACATTATTATTCCCCTTAAAAAAACAGACACACATTATTATTGGTTGGTGATCAATGCTAGCAGTAATAATAGCAACAACTACAACAGTGTGAGCAGTGCGTGGAAGATGGACAGCGCAATGTGCAGGGCCATCACTTTGTCTCCCGGCCCGATGGACCTTGCTGCTGCACCTGCACCACGACTGCGTTCCCGGGCCGGCCCACTGCTGGGGTGCTGCTGCTGCCTGCTGTGCTCGACGCCCCAGCCCCACGGGCACGGTGGTCTCGCCTGAGCCTGACTGGCTGCTGCCCGGCCCTGCTCCCGTCGATCTGTCTCTCTCTGTGGACTGTGGACTGTGGACACCCTATCGTATGCAGTGAGTGGTCTCGCATGCATCTCCACTGTTACGGTGTTACTGCTGCAAGGAGGGACTGGGCGGTAAAAAGTTGAGGTTGTCACAACAATTGATCATTTTAACGCATGTTGGTTTTTTTTTTGTCAATGAACTGGTTAGTGTCATTCAAGACCCGTCATGTACTCTATATTTAGTAATTTACATAGTACAATGTAGACGCTCACAATACGCAGAGAGAATGCCTGCCTGCCCTACCGGGAAAGAACAAATCGAAATCTACAAATACTTTACTCTCCTTTGTTTCATGCCCACCGCACAAGCACACGTGGCAAGAGGCATATCAGGCAAGATCATGCTTGGTTTATAGGCTGAAACTAACAAACCAATGCTAGCCTCGGCCCATTTGGCCATCTATCTGTAAGAGAGCGAGTCACGTAAAGAGGTTTAGCGTAACTCAAATTTTATATCTTACAAAAAAAAAAAGAAAAGTGGACCGTACGTCTTCACCGAGTTGAAGGATGGTTCACGTCGGCTTAGCGACATAATATTACCATTTTTATATATTATGAACACTTAACATAATCACGTTACGAGGTCATGTGTTTACGGTTTAGATCTACTTAAAATCAGAGTTTCCGTTTTATGATTTTTGAAAGATTCTGTTGAAATAAATATGAAAGAAAAAAGCATACCTAGAGAAATAGTCAGCGACCATTTGTCTAGTTTGAAAAGGTGGGGGGCAAGTTGTGTGCGTTTGAAGTAGGGCCACAAGGGTGGCCCAAGCTCTCCAGCTGCAGTGTGGCTTGTTTGATTGTTTTGGCCCATCACGAGCCAGGCTGCGGGCCGAAAAACTCTCTCATGGCTCTCAAAAAACGGAAGAAAGGTCCGTTTTTTCAGAGCCGCGAGCGAGCCTCCACATGATGATAGGGTCACCTCCCTCTTGATCTTCACCTTCTTTTCCCATCCCCTTCCCACATCCGCCCCTTGCCGCCCCTACCCCGGGCGCGCCGCGCCGCCGAGCCGCCGGCCGCGTGCCCAGCCCGCGCCACGCGCCGCCCGAGGCGCGCCCGCCAGGAAACCAGCTCCCCTTCCCCTTATTTACCATGCCAATCGCCCGCCAAATAGCCCGACATAGCTGTGTACCTCGCGCCCAGCCCAGTGCCCGCCCCGCGCCCCGCCCGGGGATCCGACGCCGTGTAATAGAACCACCGGAGTGTGGGCCACGTGCACCTATCATTGGCCTAAATGCCTCGGCGACGGCTATGCACGGGAACTTGGAAATAACTCAGGTGTTCTGCCGGGTGACTTCGGAAACCTCGAATCATCATATCACCCACAATTAAGTACATTCATATGAACATGTGTGTAACATGTAAATATTCCGGTAACAACACTAGCACTCCCCTAGACCGGCAGTTCGATCATGCTCTCACAACTCATACTTACCTCGGCGTAGGTGTGACGTTGCATAATTTAAAAGAGACAGTTTATACTGCATACTTCCATGTATGCATATACGAATATATACATATATTTTCATATGAGGTCACCACCACCCTTAGGTTATCGGGTGACAAGATAACCATTCAATACTTACCTCCTTACCTAAAGGTAGAGGTATATGATCTATACAAATCAAATAAATTCCCCCCATAAGTTAGTTTAGTAGGTGCCATCACTTATATAACTCACGCGCAATTAAGCTCTTAGCTTTAAAATATAGCACACCGGAGTACTGAAACACCCAGAACTTTTATAAAAATAGGGCAAAAGAGAAAACACATGCTACTTACTCTTCCTATCGCTATAATAGCGATAGTACTCTCTCTCAAAAGCACGAGGGAAGAACAGCAGGGGATGAGTCGGAAACCAACTTTTAAATTTTTGCAAATTGTATTAATGTTAATTTTGAAATTTTTGTAAACAGTAATACTGTAATAACCTGTAACCATTGCTCTGGTACCAGCTGTCACAGAACCGACTAAATTGCATGGCCCACATGTACTTATCATTGCCTTTTAGGCTTCTGATTAGTCATACATGAGAGACAACAACTTAGACAGTCCGTTCTTCCGAGCAGGATCGATGATTACAATGGCATCACAATATTACAACAGTCTTTACATGACTATTAATTAAATTACATCAGAGTAAAGCAGAAGTCTTACACCATAGTTTTACAAACCAAGGTTAAATTTTATTACAAAAGACGGTTCACTTTATACTCACAGAGTAAAGTAGCATTACTAACTTTATTAAGAGCACTCAACTGAAGTCACCCTGCCCACGGGTGCACACAAGACAACTGGCAGACGACCTTCTTTACCTGCAACAGGGGTTAACAAACCCTGAGTACATGAGAGTACTCAACAAGACTTACCCGACTAAAGAAAAAGACTCCAAGGGCATGCTGGCTTTGGGGGTTTTCTGGGCCAGAAACCAGAGAAGTTTTGCAGAAAAGCTTTCTACAATTGATCCTTACTTTCATGTTTTAATTTAGAATTTACCATTAGGATCTTTCATTAGCACCTAATCTAAGCCAAACACGTATTATCAGACAAACAACATATTTCATCAAACTCGAGAACCATCATCTTCCATTGGTTACACTACGATGCAGAGCAGTGGAACGAGTCTCCATAACCGAGGAGCAACGACGATTCGAATCGATTATAACCCAGCTAGGGATTCCCAACCACACGACATACGTAGGTTCGAGCCTTGCGTATATCAACCATTCGCTCAGATCCTCCAAACGTGAACCAGTCCGCGCCACCCGAGAGCACAGAACACCACCGCCCGGTGGACAACTCCATGAGTTTCCCTGGGTGGGTTCACGCTACTCCCGCCATCTCTCCACTCCCAGTGCGCGGGTATCGTTTCACGTACTGGAATAGCCGAGGTACTCAGGCTTACCGGAGTATGTGGCCGGTACTGCAAAGTCACGATCCATCAAGTCTACAACGGACGGTCCTTGATCGACACAGACGGAACGAGCCCGCCCAGGCAACCCTATCGGCTCACCACATTTTATCAGAAACCATATGTTCCGTCCGGTCTCGAATTAATCCATTTATCATGATTAACATATCCTGTACCTGGGAGAGGTACTAAGTTGAATGATCGAGTCATTATTCCTCAGGTCATCCCTGAGTAAAGCTAATTGCAAATAACGACTCACCATTAGACCTTATTTCTAAGCAGGGCTAAGCATCACTAGCCTATAACTGCTAAAAAGGATTTTTGGGTAAGGTAGCAAGGATAAGAAAAATATGCAACAAGGGGTTCTGCATTCAACTCTTATTTTACCTAATGCACATCTCACAAGACTTACAGTGTAATACAATTTTTGTAAAAGTAAAGAGAGTGGGTTATGCTCCGGAGCTTGCCTTGGGTTTACAACAGAGTTAGTGCTTCAGGAACTCCTTCTAACAATCAGAGGCACCACACTGAGTGAAAGCCTAACTCAGTGGCTTGATTAACGATTACTGCTCACTCATGAGTCTATAAGAAGATAAGAGACTTGTTTAAGTACGATGCAGACTAACATGATGTATGACGATGCAGCATGGATAAAACATTTAAATTCTACCTTGAGTACAACTTTCCTTCATGTAGTTAATTTTTTAATTATTTCATAAAGCAAGATTTAAAGTTTATTAAACAGGGAAATTAAGGTTTCAACAAACCTAACCAACCATGCCATGGGACAGCAGGGTAAAGGTGCCCCATGGTCTCCAATCAACCCTGAAAGACATTCAAATCTTAAACTAATACTTATTACTTTAATTAACTACTTGATCAATATTTACAAATCATTAAGCAAATTTAAATTACTTCATGAAGCAAAACTATTCAAAACAGATTCAAACTTTTCCAGAAGACAGGTTTCAGCATATAAGACTTGCTATCAAAATTTTAGAATTTTTGGATAAGTACATTATTCTACAAAAATCATTTACTAACCATTTTGTAATTAAAAGATGGAATTTTAGTTTATGCAAAACTTATGAAACAGGAGCAACACTCATTTTTATCAGATAGAGCACAGCACAGAGAACACAACAAAATTTAGTTTGCACTTTTATCCAACTTATACGAATTGCTACGAAATTATAAAGAATCAGCATTTAAATTCCATTTCTGAAAAAAAAACTCCTCTCTCTCTCACTGGCTGACAGAAGGGGCCCAACAGTCAGCTCCTTCATCTTCCTCCTGTTGCCCCGTTCAAACCAAACAGCAGCAGCGGCCAATCGTCGTTCTCGCCAACGGCAAGGATTTGGATGGCGCTGAGGGCACTGACAGACTCCCCTTGACCTGACGAACCTAGCTAGGTACTTGGATGACTCGATTCATGACCAGAGAGCGCACGGCGGCGACCATGGCTGCTCGGGAGCTCAGACCATGGTGGCGCGACGGCGTTCCCGCTGCTGCTGCGCACTATTGGCAAGGAAAAGAGGCTGGGGAGGTTCGGGTGGCTCACCACAACGCGGTGCTCGCGCTAGATGAAGCGGAGGCGGAGCAGAAGACGATGGCCACGGCGGAGGCGACCTCGGCGGCGGACTGGCCGGCGCCGGAGGAAAAACGACGGCGCGGCCTATTCCGGCGGAGCTGGGCCGCAAGAGGAGGTTTGGGCGATACGCGAGGAAGTGACGGAGCTGTTGACGAGCTGGTGAGGGCTGGAGGGCGGCCGTGGAACACGGTGCTCGAATTTTGGCCGGCGGAGGTGGCTGCCGGAGACGAAGGAGAAAGGAAGAGGAGAAACGATGGCCAGCTTCTACTTTTATAGACGAGGTCGAGCAATGGGGAGGCGACAGCAGCTGCTCACTCATGCCACCGCAAAGCACCTGCGTGGCTCCGTCGAAGTCGCTCGAACCGGCCACGGCGACGGGCGGTGACGCAGCTGCCTGCTAGCTCGCTGCTACAGTAGCTCGAGTACAGCTCTGAACCCTGATCTTTGGCGCCGGTTTTCTCCTGAATTCGTGCAACAACTCAAAGAGCTCCAATTGGCAAAGTTATAGCCCTTCATGTCCTTAATAACTTTGATTTAAGGATCATGACCTGAAACTCAATGGTTTGAGAGATTAAGAGGGAGAAAGAGCGCTAGAGCCAACTGAAACTTGAAGTTTTAGAACTGAAACTCCAGTTCAGTTAAAAAGGGATTTGGGTTAGTGTTTTGTAAATCATGTGATTAGCATTTGCTTGCTTTGTTAATGGTTGAGTTAGAGATCACAATCACATTCCAAAATCCCATTGCATAATTTGATCTATGAACCATGCAATAGAACCAAAAGTTAATAAATTTTATTTATAAAATGACCTTTAATATTCTCCCAAAATTTGGTTTCAAAATTGGTAATCCACTTCTTAACCAAGGAGCTAAGCATGGTGACCAAGTTTGAATCCCCACTTTAGGAGTCAAATTAACAAATTGAATTTATAAAACCTAACTAAGGTTTGGATCCATGGTTAAGCACTTACTTGTCATCACACCACACTAATCATCATTTTATGTTGATTAGCAGGAATTAAATCCTAATTCACACATGAAGAAAGTATGTGCCACATGCATAGCTTAAGTTGAACTAATGCAACTTAATTAGCTTAGGTGATTATTATACATGATCACTAATGATGACGCTTTGCATGAGATGATGACATGACCAGTTTAAACATGGTGCTTAACACTGGTGTTACACGCCGCACGCGCGTGGTGCGCCGCCGCACCGTCGGGATCCGCCACCACACCGCCTCTGAGGAGCCGGCCGCTGCGGTGCACCGCCCGCGACGCCATGGCCGCACGCCCCTCGCTCGTGGTCTGCGTGGCGGCGGAGCCGCACCGCCATGCGGAGGGTGACGCCCACGACGGTGGCGAGCAGCGCGGGCGGCCGTCATCCCGACGCTCCTTTACCGGCTCATGAGCTTGCCCAGCTCCTCCACCGCGGTTTTGTTCTTCTGCTGCTCGTGCTCATCGCCACTGCCTTGGGAGTGCTCGATGGAATGCCACTTAGATAAACAGAAGGGTAACGTTACCCTTCTTGAGATGCAAGGTGATCCAATTCATCTACATATGCAATCAAACATACTCTCAATTCAGCTGGGCTCAAATGATGCATGAAATCAAACACAACGACATGGCCACGCTCGGCATGGCTCTGGCTGGCCACGGCCTGGCCGACGGGCTCGAGCCACCCTTGGCTCCACATCAAACGGGCCCTTTATGTCCAGTTTTCTAATTTAGGAAGGAAAACTTGACCTTTGACAAAGTGGAGTTTTTCCTTTCAGGAATAAACATATACTAGGAGGAGGTACGCGCGCGATGCCGCGCGTGCAGTTGGTGGTCGCGCCTGTGTGTTGTGGTGAATTGGTGTTCTTTTGGATTTTGTTCATTTATAGCGGTAATAGGCCTAAAACTGTGTATATGGTTGTATTTTTTTTATGGCATCGCCATCTGTATGTAAAAAATAGTAATAACTACTCAAGGTTATCTCTAAGAACGACTGACATAAAATTAAAAAAATCCACGATGGAATAGTAGAAGCTAGTGAATTTTGCACTTGATAGCCTTTTGCCTTTGAAGACAATATCTTTTAAATATGGTGGCACTAATAGGACTGCTACCGGCGGCAGCAAGATAAATGCATGGAGGAGTCTAGTACGGTGAATTTCTCCTATACATACGGAGGAATTTTCTTGACAATCACACGATGGTCGTACGGTAGATTAAACGCCAGTGCGCCGGCTTAAAGAGGAGAAAAAAAACGAAGCTGAGGGAAAAAAAAGTGAACTGTGTGTGCGGGGCCCACGTGAGCAGTGCTGGGCCCCACGTGAATAGTACCCGAGTGGCTGAGAAGCCGCGGATTCATTCCGCGTTAAAGAGTTACATATGTGTTGTGAGGCCTGTCTTCAGCTGCAAGATATGCTTTTTCATTTCCTTCTTTAGAATAGGAATAATTTAGTAGTACAGTTTAATTCATTTCTCATATTAAGTTCTCACAGTGAACACAGATATGAAAACCTAGAGCACACATGCTTGTGTTTGAACACATTATTTTTCTAAAGAAAAAAAGGTTTAGTTCCATTGCAAGCTGATTCTGTTTGTTGTGGCTCTCGGCTCGGTGTGTAGAGGGAGCAGAACACCACCAAGTGCCTGAGAGTCGGAATCGTTTTCGCGTACAGACATTGAGCCTCTAAAAATTGCTCTTTGGGATTTGCCCTGCCCGAAGAGCTTTGGCTTTGGTCACAAAGCGCGTGTGGTAGAGCAGTGCCAATCGCACCTAAACTTTAGCTTAGCTAAATTTCGCTGAGTCTATTAGTTGGAGCATCCAAACATCCGCAGCTACAGTTTAGCTAGAAAATTTTTAGCTAACTAAAGTTTAGCTGGAGCATCCAAACATCATCGACGAGAGCGAGGGAGTCCTGCAGCAGCTCCGCCTGCAGCGAGGAGTCGGCATAGGTGAGGCTGAAGCCGCAGGGCACCGGGCGGAACGAGGCGGATGCCGCCGGGTTAAAGAAGGGTGTGGATGGCGTGGGGTAGTCCGCATAGCCGGCGTAGCGAATCCACACGGCATCGTTGCTAGTGTCGACGGTCTACTGCAGCGGCGGTGTAGTAATGTTCATAGACAAATAACATTCTTCTTGAAACGGAAGTAGTAATGTTCATCTATGGCACGTGTTTAGTTTTAGCCACAGCTCTAGTCTTCACAAGTTTTTTTTTTTTCTTCTACAATCTCACGTGCCATGCCCATAAACACCTGATTGTGACTAATATTCTTGTTTTGGTGACTTGCTCGTAACTATAGTCTAACAGTACAAATGAAATTTAGAGAGAAGCATAGAGCTTGATGAGGCTACAGGATCAGATATAAGGAAAATGAACTAAGGGTCTAATTATCCTACACATATTTGCAGTCAGCGATTAGTCTTGACATAAATGACTTCGAAGTGGTTACATTACGTCCCGTCGACACCGTTGCTGGATCTCATCATCGTAGAACATCACAACAATAGATTATTACAGTTACAACATATGAGAAAGCACAGCAGAGTCATGTGGTTTTAATTTGGCTGCCTTCATTACCACAATCCAACAGCTATATATGTACGCAGTTTCAGTCTGGAAAAAAAAAAAGACTGCTAGCTTCAGTAGTTCAGTGTCCACATGAATGACAGCGGTAGTACGAGATAAAACAAGATCACCCATCACAACTGTTCACGCTGTTAATTCTTTCCAATGCTTTGTTTCCTGCACTTGTAACATACCAACAACAGTAATATGCACAGATAAATCAAATGGTACAGTATAGTACATGCAAATTACAGTATCCTGGCAAAGCAACAGGTGGTAAGTAGTAGTAACAACACAAAATATCACACACTTAGTGTAAGGGACTACGGAAGGTGTTAAATTGAATATTCCTACTAGGCCTGGGAGGCTGCGACAGCAAGACTTCTTCCACTAGAAGTCCTGCTCTTTCTTCCGGTTCCATGGTGGGAGCTGCTTGGCCCCTCAGTAGGAGTCATGAGCTGGGCTGTCCGAGTGCATGTCCATGGATGAATCATTCGCCGTGGGGTTCACGTCGCGGCTTACGCCGTTCGCAAAAGTACCCTGCGTCCCCCGCCCTGCTCTAGATGGTAGGGTTGCAGGCTCCGTCCGGATGGGGCTGGATAATGCGTTTGAAAAGACCATGGAATTCTTGGACTGTGTCAACCCAGGGTTTCCTGGAGCAAATAAGCTTGGCGATGGTTGCTGGTTGCTTGTGTTGGGGATGTGCACTACAGGTGCAGTGCTTTGGCTAGGGTATTGTGACCTTGGAGAGGCTGATGCGTTGTCACCTCCATACTGAATCTCTTGCTACACACACAGATGATACATAAGTGTGTAATCATTCTTTGCCTGAATATGTGCAAAAGGAAGAACAATGGTGAAATTGTATGCGAACATGCTATGACTGGATATGTAAAAAGGCAAAGAAAATAGTTAAAGGATACAAACAGGATCAAAGTTAAGTCTGCTAGAACAGCAAGTTCATTTCATCTCATTTGTCCCAAATCATTGTTTATCAAGGCAACAAGTCAGTAGCACTTCACTATCACTTAATTTAGAACTAAACATGATCTACGAAATGGCTATATATTCAAGTTTTTACCTGGGTTTCCATTCTCAAATTGGGTAGAAACATATATAAAGGAACAATTGTAGAGTTACCTGGATATGGGAGGCTACATCAGCAACTGTTAGCCTCAAGCCATTTTCATGCTGCCTCAGGATCCATTCATGAAGTTTTTCCTGCATCAACCAAAGAAAGTGGAATTTTAGTTACCAAGGTTGGGGCGATAAAGAAAGAAGCATGTCTACCAGACCAATAAAAGATGCTGAAAAGAAATAAGAGATGCCAAGGTAGCAGTGTGGATAGGTACATTATCTGACTCCAATCGCTGCATTTTCATGAAAGTGTACATGAATGTTGAGACAGAAAAAAAAACATAATTTGCAGTTTGCACCTTACAAGCACCAGTGCCAAAGAAAAAAATGCAAGTATGTGAGGTAGTGGTAGTGGCAACTTAATAGTCAATGTTGAATTTGTAAATGGTCCCTTTGATATTATGCAAAAAGGAAAACTGAAATACCATACATCATCCCTAAATTGGAACATCTGAGCAGTATTAGAAATCCCTGTAATGTGAATTTCACACCTACACCTGCTAAACTGGTTTTCAAACAGTGTGACTTGTTAATTTTAAAAAGCTAAAGCACAGAGAGATGAATATATCCTACAGAGGACGATGGATAAATAATAGCAATGAACAAACATCACTATGGTCATTAATTTGGGGAAAAGGCAGTTTGGAATGAAAATTCCTTCAGGCAAGAGCTCCAGTTTCCAACTTTGACATTCACAGACAGTTTTGAGAAAAGCTAAAATCATGCTACCAGAGGATGCAATCATCACCTGTTGCAAAATTGTGAAATCAAGCATACTAAACTGCACTATTTTTGTACCTACTTAATTCTAATCACAATTTGTAGACAACCTGAGCATGTACCTCGTGAACATGTTGGGCTTCAGTGCATTGCAATGAACTAGCTGAAAGCCTGTAACTTTCTAAGGCCATGTATAATGCTATTATGTGGCAGACGCTTAATGGAAGTTGCATCTGTTTTGTTGGAATTCAGCCCGAGTGCTCACAGATGCAAGACACTCAACCAGGCAGCAAAAGTTGGGGCAGGCCGAGTAGCATTCCAAAGATAGCTAGTACATCTGCTTCTTCCAAGGGGTAGATGAGCGCATAAATAGGCTGCTGACGCTTTCAAACTAAGCTATATAAGATACTTTTTCATTGTACATTAGGACTCTTGTGGAGATGACAGATGTACCACAAGTTATTTTTCTTTAAGTGCCTATTTAAACAACTGTGCATTGTACATGCCCAATGGTGGAGCATGAGGTAAATTTTGATGTGTGGATAGGTGGGTCGGGTGAGGGGGTGGGGGTTAAGCTTTAAAGGGGCAAGAGCGAGTCAATGTACAAGATCTTGTGGTGCTTATCATGGTGCCGGGAGGGTGCAATATGGGGCAGGCATGGTGGTGCCTGACAGCCAATGACCCATGCCATGCATGGTACATCAAGAAGAAAGCACTAGCCAGCAAATCATTTGAATTTAGTATAATAAGCATACAAACCCAGGTCCCCAAGCAAATATATGATAGTATCTGGATCTACACCAATTGCTGGCATCCACTACGTGTGTGTATCGACCAAAAGGACTAGGAGCATGCAGAGTGCAGTCTTGTAGGATACTGAAGTAGAGCTTGAGGCATCTGCAGTTCTTCCTAACCTCCAGGTGATGGCACTTGGTGAGATGACAACAGCTGGTAATCAGGTGTTGGAGCTTAGTTTTGGCTCCAGGAGGCTCCGGCCCTGTACATGCCCTAAGCGGTTATGCACAAAACATGTGGTGCCAAGAAGGGTATACTGGTCTATCCATTCGATTGAGATAAGAAGTGGACATGTTTGGATCACAGCTGAATTATTATAGTCTGGATTATGAAAAGGATTGGATTATAATAATCAGAGGGTTTGGGTCCCTGGATGATGGTGACTAATTATAGATGGTTAAAGTGAGAAATTACTATCTTATCCTTTAGTTTGGCAAGTTGATCAATCGGTTGGGGAGCAAGTTGGACTCCTAAAATCTGGTCTCACATAGATTATGGTAATCAGAGTTTCGATTATAATAGTCCATCATATAATCAATCCTGTTCGGATCAAAATTTGATTATATAACCTGATTATTATAATCACAGGGTATCCAAACTGGGCCTTAGTCTAATAAATATGCATAGATGTTTAGCTACCATATTGCACTTCTAGAGCTAACTTGTTGTGTCTGGAAAATTTAATGTCAACTTCTTACCAAACAATAAAACAATGTGGACCATAAAACAATACCTATCACAGAAATGAAGCAATGCAATCTCTGACCAAAACCACAATAAAAGATACTATTGGTTGTAATGCCAAGAAAAGTGTGTACTTAGACTGGACCAGTACGGCAGTACCCTGAATGGTGAGACTTCCATATAGCAGTGCACAAGCAAAGTAATAAAGTTGATAAGGATGCATCCTTGGTACTACTGCCCAAGTAACCTGCCCCAAAAGTAGAGTCTGTAGCCCCTCCCGCCTGCTTTCCGATTGCACACCCTCCCTCTGAAGTCTGAACCTAACCAAGCCTAATCTGATGAGCCTTGCAAGTTGCAAAGCACAAAGTGAGATGCCCACAGCCGCTTCCACCCAGAACGGAAAAAAGCTAAAGTAACACGGAAGTAGCTAATTAGAGAAGGAGCAGCAATTAGAGCTTCCAAGCGGAATGAAATGATTCAAAATGCCAATACAACAGTTGTTACATTGAATAGGATATCGAGAGTAGAGGTCAACACTCAACAGGACGAGCTACGAAGGGAAATTAATCTCAGGAGACGTTAACACTGGATGTTCGATCGAAACTAATCACGCGCAGACTATCCATCTGTACATCCACGAAATTCAGCCAGAACTTGCGTCGGGACGTCAAATATACTCGCTGCTGGCACCGTATCCTTTGGCATCGCAGGCAACGAATCGAAATCAGTATGGAACTGGACCTTAGAGATCCAATCTCACTCTACGAGCAGAGGAGTCAGCACCAGAATTCTGAACCAATCGAGCCTAAAACTCAGGAATTTCAATTCGCAGCACGCAGACTGCCAAAGCGCCCAGAAGCGGCGGGGCCCGAATTGGGCGCCGCCAGGACGCAAATCTCTCCCACTACCACCGGGTCCGTAACGGAGCCCAACAACGGGCGCCCCAATCCGCCGCCGGAGGGGATTGGAGGGGAGGGGGGAGGGGAGAAGGGCCGTGGACGACGTACCATGGCATGGCGTTCGCCGGCGTGGAAAGAGGCCTTCTGCGCGCCCATGGCGAGCGTGTAGAGCTGCGAGAGCGAGTTGGCGGCGCCCCGGAAGGCCCCTGTAGAGCGCGCGGTCCGTCTCCTCCAGGCGCGCCGCCTCCGCCTTGCGCTTCTTCCCGGCCATCCCCAGCCGGTCGTCGCCTCCCGAGTCCCGATCCGTCCGGCGCCCGCCCAGTCCGGGCGAGGGAAGGGAAGTCTAGCGGACCCCGCGGCGAGACGGCCCCGGCGGCGCGGCGCGGCGAGGTGTGACGTCGACACGCACGAAGCGGCGGCTTTACGTCTCTCTCTCTCTCTCTCTGCCTGTCTGCGCTCCCCTATGTTTTTGTTTTGGTTTCCGTCTCGTCTCGTCTCCGTGGTTGGTTGGTTTCTCTTCTTCATATATCATCATCATCTCTCTCGGTGTGCAGCGTTGCGTCGTTTTACCGTGGGTGTGGTGTGGCTGGTGACGACGCTGGGCCCGCATGGCGGTGGGACGAAGGCGACAGGGCGGGCGTACGGGCACGTGCACGGGGGTGGGGTGGGGGCTCCACTGATTGACGGCGTGGATGCGAGGCACTGACAGGTGGGACCATCTGAGCTCGGTCGCCTGCCACTGGCAGCGCCGGTGTCAGACACTGTGGCCGGGCTGCGCTCTCGGAACCCTCGATGCTGACACTGTGGGTCCTCCTCGTCTTCCCTGCCTCGCGTTAATGGGTCGGCCCACTACAGATTAAAAGGCCCAGCGGCCCACCGCATGCAGCAGGCCTGGGAAACGCGGGAAGCTTTAACGGGTCAGTTGGAACTGACGAGAACTGCAGAGTGCCTCGACGATGGCAGCAGTTTCGTGCGCTTCTGGATCTGGATCTGGATCTCTAAGCACAAGTCCCTCGACATTCTCTTTCTCTCTGAAACAAAAATGGAAAAAAAAAGAGAGATTTGGATGGATGCACAATATGCCTAACTTGATTGTGAAGGATTGCAAAGGACTGGGCAGAGTCTGGCCCCTTTTTGGAGTGAAGAAATTTATCTGGTTGTTAAAAGTTTTCTCACGATATCATATTGATGCGGTAGTGAAGGATGATGATGGGATAGAATGGAGGTTTACAAGGATGTGAGGTGAACCCAAAGTGGAGAAGGACAAAACCTGGATACTTTTGTGTATCTTGATTGAAGAATAAATGGAAGAAGCCATGGCTATGTATGGGTGATTTTAACGAAGTTTAGAAGAGCACCACTAGATGATTGAGAGCTATTGGACCTAGGTTTTGTGGGTGATATATTCACTTGGCAAAATCACCACCACAATGTAGCAAACTATGTTAGAGAAAAACTAGACAGAGCGGTAGTATGCAGAGAATGGAGATGAGCTAACCCGCTGTTGAGGGTTGTAAGTGGTGACCCGTGACATTCGGACAATAGACCAGTGATTATGGATATTGATGATAAGAGGATAGATGGTGCAAAAACAAAGGGACTGGGTGTTGAATTTGAAGCTAAGTAGCTAGAGGAGTGTACAGAGAGGGTGGAGAAAGTTTGGTTGGAGGCAATGGAGGAAGGGGCATGCTCTGTCATGGAGATTCAAAATTGTGTGCTTCAAGACTTTCTGGCACAAAAATGTTCTGGGCAGACTTGAAAAAATAAAAGATAAGCAAAATCAAGGAGCTAGAGCAGTGCAGAAGACAACATATATCTCAGGATGTGATAGTGTATATCCAGAGCATGTGTTGCGGTATAAGATGGAGCGCTTACAGAAGCAACTAAACATGTATTGGAAGCAGCGGCTTACAAAAGGAGACTAGAATACACCATATTTTCATGCTGCTGCCAAGGAGAGGAGAATAAATAAAATTAGGAGGGTGAGAAAGGAGGATGGGGAGTGGTAGAAGAGAGTAGGCTGAAGTTTAACCATTACAAATCCCTTTATCCCTCTTATGCAGGACAACAGACGGAGAAGGTTTTATGCTGCATTTCACATCGTATCACTAATCACTAATGAGATGAATGTAGCACTGACCCAGCCTTTTAATGAAGTATGGGAAGCACTCCAATATGCTGGCTCATAATACGTTGCTGTTTCCATTCTCACCATTTGAATGGAGAATATACAAAACCCCACATAATATCCGATGTGACACAGACAACTTTTGTCCCTAGATCTAATTGCATACAAAAGTCATATATATACCTAGAAAAGCCAAAATGACCTATGATTTGTGACAAAAGAAAAAACAGGTACCAGGCCTGGATACGTTTCTCTATTCACAATAACACGATGAACACACATACAACAATTAACCTTTGAGGACGTCAACAAAACTCCCAAGTCAAACCGAGGAATTCGTCTCATGGTTGTCCAGAACCTTATTTATTCCATGGGAATGCTTTCTCAGTCACCAAGGCAACAATTTGATGATTTGTAAACATATATTCCACATACTGGGCCAAAATCACCACTCAGTCTTGCTATCCAACTGGAGAAATCCATAGATCTGGTACATTCTCTCAATGCTATTTTCACATGACAATTGAAGCTAAATGACCAGAGGTTTGCTTGGTTGCTTGATAATCAACTCAACGAGTGACAACAGACTGAACTGAGCCATTCTGCCTATGGCACATGAAGCACAGGAATAAAATGCTAAATTGGCCTTCATCTTGGGGCCAGATTTTTTCTAGTTCTTCTTGAATCACTGGGCTTGCGTTCAGCACTTGACAGTCCCTGTGGCACTTTAGAACTTCTGGCTTTGCTCCGGCTAGTTTCAGCTGTGCTAGAAGTGGATGAACGTTGGCTCGTTCTAGATCCTGTGCGCTTTGCAGTTTCTGGCTTCAGCTTAACCCTCACTGACCGAGAAGAAACTTGTGTTTTCTGCATCGAGCTTGCACCCTGTTTATCCTTTTGAACAGATCCTTGCTGGATTTGACTCTGGTCATTACTAACATTAAATTCCCCACAAACAATTGATGCTGAGATACCCTGAACAAGAATATTTGAACATATAAAACATCAGGAGGAGAAAATTGAAATAAAAGAGTAGTGAACAGAGAAGTTTCTGACAAATTAAGTACAACCAGGAAAGCAAAACCAATCATGTATGTTCATATTCCTGGCATGTTAAAACAGAACACAGTAATATCAAAAAAAAAAAATAGATAATATTTTCCAATGTTCATGGTATTTTTTAAGAACAAATCATAATACAATGCCATACTAGGATCATGAACATTATAATACTAACAGGTGCATCTACAAACATCACCTTATTATGAATTGGAGAGGCTTCTGGACCCTGAACTTGCTCCTCTTCAGAATCATCCATTTCCTCACATTCAAACTCAACATGCTGGCTATCTTCCTCAGAATCACTTAATTCTTCTTGCTCCATTACAATTCCTTGCATTGATTCTTCATTAGATTCTTGAATGCAGTGATGAAAATAGGAATTTACAACCCCAAGCTCTGGAAGACTAGATTTGTCCTTCCTAGAAACTTCATCTTGAACATTTGATCTGCTAAAACTAGTTCTGAAGTCATTTGAATCTTTTATGGCTGTTGGAGAGCATAAATGGATGTTCAAGTCAATACTTGTCTCCCTCTCAGAAGGGCTTGTGGATGCTCGCTCAGCTGTTGACTGATCATCTACTGGGACTTCGCTCATGTTATTGTCAGACTGATGGTAATCAAGGTTATTATCGTATTCTGGTACTTCGCTATGCACATCAACTTCTGTTCTTTGTAAGAGAGGATGGAAGTCAATAGTGTTAGCATTCATAGTACCATTTTCGGTGGAACCTGTAGTCTGATTGTTACTTCTCTCAACTCCAACTTTCTCAAACGAGAAAAGATCATATTTTCTTGACTGGTTAATAAGATTTTGAACCGGGTGACTATATGATGAAACCACATCTCGAGGATACTGAAAGAGTAAAGGATGCATCTGCAAATCTTGCTCAGCACCTTCTTCTGTAGCATTATCAGTAGAGATCCCATTCTGCTGCAATCTAGAATTAGCTCTGTGATCAGGGAACAGATTTAGCTGTCTATAAGCACTTTCTGTAAAGGCCAGAGGTGGCACAGGATAGCGTGTTATGCTCGGATGAAATGCCGCCTGAGATAGGACACGGACAGAAGGGGGGAAGGTTCACAGGAGGCAAGTCTGGAGCCAACTTGACCACACAACCACCTTTCTCTTTACTCAATTTGGAAGATTGCAGTTGCTCCAGAGATCCACATGATGCCACTGGAGCTGCAGTGGAAGGTGTTCTCACATATGATGGGCCGTCAGAGGGGCAGTAAATAAAAGGTATATATGAGGTGGTTACATCACGTTTTGCACCACTTCCTTTCTGCGGTTCAATGTAACCACATGTAGCACCACATTCTTCATCAACGCCTGTGCCTGACTGCATCATGTTCATGCTCCTATCTGTGTCTTCCAAGAATGCTTCATTGACATATGAATCATCATCATTTTCAACATCTTCAGAAGCATTGTTATCAGCCTGTGATGAAAGCATTAAAAAATTATGCTTAATGACATCACTTTAGATGGAGATTACGATATTATTTGGATTTGCTAAGTTAAAGAAATATACTGACCTCTTGCCCATGGTGTGAATCAGGCATGGATGCTCTCAGCTTTCTCCTCTTTGCATCATATGTTCGCCTTCTTTCTTTTGCAGCATCACTTTTTGTGTAAGATTTCTGGATTCCACTTGCAACTCTCCATTGACGTTGGAGCAGTGAAGGATCTCTATGTGGCACGACAAACCTCCAAACTGATGTCCAGTCGTTTTTGAATATCCTCAGCCCCTGAAATCACATATGGAAGCAAGTAAGCAACAAAAATCATCATGGAAAATAGAAGATAGCCTGTAGTCACAAGTTATCACCTCCTGGATACATTCTTTCTCCTCGACTGTCAACGGAGATGCCTTCATATGCCGCACATCCTGCATTAATTCAGATAAGGTTATAAGAATAAAGTTATTTCAAAGGCAATGAGCTCAAATCTCTCATATCCTTATGTTTGATCATGATAATACACAACATGGCCAGATCAATTCAACCCAAATCAGTATCAGAACAAGGCAACACGCAGACAAACTTTTTCACAACATATATATACTTTTTGAAAAAATCTAGTAGCCAGAGGTTGAATAATATAGCGCCACGCACAAGCAGAGCAACATGTGCCACAAAGAGAGTAGTAGAAAACCATCTCAGCAGTTTGTTACCGAGTGCACGTTATTAAATAAAGGTGATATTGTCCACAAATCTTGTCAAGAAATTTAAATAACATACTACTATTTCGTTGGCACACAAGGAAAATGTTATAGATATCAGAATGAGATAGACAAAAATTATCAGCAGTGTAAGTGCTGCGGCAGAAACTTCACTACCTACACAATGCAGGGTTTTATAAAGCGCTGTCTTCATTGTTTAAGACCAGTTCAAAACCAGAACTTCAATACTACACAATATAGAATGACTGAATGAGAACAACATACTGCTATTTGTTAGCATGAACTGCTAATCTGTTACACTACTATGCAACTCAATAGACACCTTGACCATAATGTTGAACCCTAAAAGGCACATGAAAGTGAATTCAGCATCATATCTTCCAGTTAATGAAGAAGGGCAAAACATTTACCTTAACTGGATTATCAGGAGCTTTGGAGGAACTACGATTCTTTTGTCTCACAAATATCTGCACCAAAGAAATTATTTGGTTCAGCAGGCATAATACAGAAGTCCAGAACAAGGAATTCTCAAAAATCATGAGCAGCTAACAACTTAAGACAACCATAGGCATTATAGAAAATCAAACAGTCTCAGGTGAAGCAAGAGAACTGCATGTCATTTGATTAAGAAAATTAAATGAAGGATTTCATCCAAGTTTACTTGCTCGTGTGATCAAAAGCAAAGTAAATTGGCAACCAGATCTTTGTGACAATAAAATGGTCAGACTTCAGAATCTTTATTGAAAAAGCACCCTGCTATGGCAGTACTGAGAGCAGATTTTCAACTTAGGCCACAAGTAATGCCAGCAAGGTGAAAAATGTCATTGCCATGTCAATGCAGTCAAAACAGCTCCTTTTCTAATACTGATTCATTGAAGGCATTTCATGTACTTCATTACTCTCAAAAAATTTTGTTAGCTTAAGACAAAAATAAACTATTTCATGCCATGTCAATGTTCACCAAATAAATGATATAAAGCATTAGGCAACCGGAGAAACGTATAATTGGCCAGTTCACACCGCCAATGGCAGAATTTGCTGGGTGCGACACAAATTTGTGGCTCTTTTCCGAGACACACTGCACTGATTATTTTATTCATTTCTCAGATTTTAGGAGAGAGGTGGGGTAATGTCTTCTTTGCCCTTGTCTTCAATTTCCAGTCCTTCGCTGATTATTTGCCGTAACACACTACCGCCGATTTGGTCGTTCGTCGGCCAGCGAGATCCCAACTTGCTACCCAGGTCCACCTCCAATCTACTCCTTCGACGGTGTCTTTGGTCACATCTTCTGCACGGGCAGCCAAGGGGAGAGAGGTCGCATCTGCCCGCATAGGCCTCGGCGACTTCCCTGTAGGCGCCCCCAAGCTCTGCGCTCCCTCTGTCCAGGCACCGGAGCTTCAGGTCTAGCGCACGCTGGAGATCGCCCACTGCGTCCCACCACCAGCTGCTTGAACATGGTGGCGCCGACCACCGCCACCTCCCTAGGCACCCCCTCGCACCACGCGGGGGGCAGATAGTCAACGATCTCCGCGACCGCGCTGAGGGACTCGAGAGCCCGTTGTTGAGACTGCCATTGCAGGTGGCCGCGGCGCCGGCGAGGCAGAGCGTAACACACCACCCGCCGTCGGATGCCTGCAGCGGCACGAGCACCTTGAGGGCGAGGCCAAGGGTCTCCTGGTGGTCGCCTTCAGATTCATGCAGTGCCGAAGCCTCCAAAGAGCGAGGCCCACAGGCTCAGCCATCAGGGGAGGAGGAGGGACCAGGGCTAGGGTTTGAGTGGAGAAGGGGAGGAGGCAGGCCCACGGGCATAGAGGCTCGGAAGGCCCAGCCCCAGCTTGTTGGCGGCGGTTTCCTACAGCTCTAGTCAAGGTTGCCACCGGCCAGAGGTTGAAGACAAGGGCAAAGAAGACATTTCCCTCACCTTCTCTCTTATAAAATCTGAGAAATGAATAAAATAATTGGTGTGGATTATCTCAGGAAAGAACCACGAATTTGTAATGGTACCCAGCAAATTTCGCCATTGGCAGTGCCTGATAAATCATACAAGGAAATTAAAAAATTGGATCTTGAAAAAAAAATTGCAATCAAAAGGAGTAGCATAAAAAATACCTGATGCTTTGATTTACAAGGAAGAAAGCGCTTTTGTATTGCTGCCCAATCATTATTATATTCCAGAATTCCTAGAGCTAATAATCTGCAAGCAGATAATATAATATATACTATAAAATTAACTGTGAAAACAAGTGACAAGCATCATATCAATTATACACTTGAGGGCATTACATGATGTCCTTTAGGCAAGTGGTAATAACAACAAAGCAAACATGATACAATTAACCATACGAAAGGAGGTGACTTTGAGAAAAGTCGAAAAAAAAAAAATGAGTGGAATAGCCGTGATACAGTAGATAAGGAAGTTAACACACAATTTGCATAAACAAACGCCACTAATACAGAAACAAAAATAATATGCAGCCCAACAAAACCTAAGTATTCAGATTTCTTGATTTTCTTTGTTTTGAAGTCAACTTATATTTCAAAAGAAATCTTGGAGAAGATGTAAAACACACCTGTCCTCTGCATCAGTGAACAGCACTCTATTGGCCATAGCTGAAGGAGGTGACTTATGAGGAAAGAGTGCAAAATTGAAAAGTGAAAAGAATCTTTGTGCTAATCTTGCAATGCCAGCAGGTACAAGAGCAACAGTATCCTTTTTAATATTCTCAAGCAGGGTAGCAGCCAACGATTTTTTCTGCTGCAACTGCCCAGATGATGTTGTAGGCACACTATTTGATCTATCTTGAGAAACATTATTCACTTCTTTGCGACTGTTAATCACTGGTAAAGGAAACAGGGGCTCTTTCCTTCGGGTTTTGTCAGCAGTGCCATCCAAATGACTTTTTCTATAGTTGACAACAGCTGTAACTCAATATAAAAGCATTACAAATCAAGTGGTGACAATAAAATAAGCAAAGTTTAAAAAATTGCCCCATGTACCGATCTTGAACTTACCAGTTGCAACATCACTTAAATAATCGAGGGCCAACTCAAGCGGTGCGACATCAAGGATGGATATAATAGGACTCTTGATTGTTGGCATCCATTGGCATTCCAAATTTTCAGAAGAAACCAAACTAGATGAGAGATGCTGCGATTCGAAGAAGATATGTCGTTGAGGAGCACTCCTAGCCAATGCTTGATTACGAGCACCAGCCAACTCAACTATCATCTTTTTGACATTATTAGCCACATCTTGTCTAGATGAATCAAGAACACATAGGGAAAATGTTTGGATAAGGAGCTGAATATGCTCATATATCAACACATGCAGTTGCCCGAGTTGCTGATTAGTAAATCCACATGCTAAAGGTGCATGCGTTAGTGAAACCAAGGATGAAGGGAAAAGGGCATTCTGGGTAGGATATTGCCATCCAAAAGCACAGGCAGGAGTCACCAATGCAGATGGAATATATGGCACAATAGGTCTTAAATGAGTTTTATTGGATTCCTGACGATAGCTACCGCCCCCAGACAACTCGGTTAATGGTCGTCTCTGCCTAGTCTGAGGCCTACGGCCATCTTTCTCTTTTCTATGATTTGTGTCGTCATAGTTCTCAACATTTTCATCACCATCACTTTCTAGAGCCTCCTCAATCTCGAGCTCAAAGTCTGCATCATTATCATCTTCATCTTGGTTTCGTCCCCTGGAATGCCTGTGTGTCATTGCCTACACCAGACAGGACAGCAGCCAGAAACTTGCGGTATTCCTCTTCTTCATCAACATTTTGCATACCACTATCGTCATCTGATTCCTGGAGAAAGGTCTCCAATTCCTCAAGTGAATAGTTTGCTAGTGAGTATCTTGCCCTCGTCCGTCTGCAAATTGCATCTTCCTCACTAATTTCGAGAGATAGGTGATGAGGGTTTTGCACTGTTGGAGAGCAAGCAGCTTTGCCTGCTAAAACGTCTTTTTGCAATCCATTCAAGCGACCTTCATCATTCTCAAGATTTACCTGGGTACACGTTTCTTCTGGAAACATTTTGTTGACAACATCTTGAGGCGACAATCTATTTTGAGGAATTGCACTGTCACTTATATTTTCATTAACTACAGTATTCTGCAGATATGTCTGGCTACTTGGTCGATTTTCAGAACTATGTTCCTCGCATTCTGCTTCTGAGGTAAGGTTTGATGAGGTCTCAGATGGAGATCCTTCCCCAAGGAAAGGGTTAAAATCTATGTCATCCTCCTCCACATCATCATCAACTTCCATATTTGATGATGCAATAGTGTTTTACCAGACAATAGGATTCAAACAACCTGCCATCGGTAAATCGTAAAAAAATTGTGTTAGGATCAATACAATGTGTTGCACTTTGCCCCCCCCCAAAAAAAATGCAACGGCAAGGCAAACAAAAAAAAAAGAGCATGCAGCGGCAAGGCAGTAAAACTATACATAACACAAGGATATGAACAAACTTGGATTACACTTAGCACCCACATCATAACCATGTTTTATTGGCACGTAGAAATAACATAGTTGCAACGTGTTTAAAGTGACTCTATAGCAGATGTCAGGCATAACACACTCATCTATATTTCGAAAATATGAAGTTTTGAAATAATCCAAACATCTAAATGTAATATATATAAAAAAAACAAAACGACTGCATTATAGGTACACTCCAATATCAAACTATAAAAGAAATATCATCAATACCATTACCATTTCATTGTTAAGGATGAAGATGATGAACCAAAGCTTCAATATCAGAGAATGTAACGCGCAAGATTGTGAAGCATAAATTCAAATGTAAGATGGTCAGATTATGCAGTAAGGATGTGACTGCATAAAAATGTTTATTTCAACATGTAGGTTTGTGGTTCTTTTGTAAGGGACCTTACCCCGTATTTTGTTCTTCTTAATGTAATGATACACAGCTCTCCTGCATTCCAGATAGTGCCATTTTTTTAAAAATAATAGGAATAGGAAATTGCGGGAGAATAAGCAGTCCAGTGTAGCCTTCTGTAGGTAACAGTTCTGTTCTCACATGAATTTAACCGAAATGAGGCCCTAACAAAATTTCAACCAAAATCCACAACTTGCCGCCTAGGTGCTCTTTGAAATGTCACAATTCTCTAAACCAAAACAAAAGATGTACCAAAATAGCATTGCAACAAGGGGCGGATCCAGTGAAGGGACATGGGTGTACACATGTACACCCAATAATTTCTGCAAAAATTTCGAAGTTAGGAGGCTTATCAAGTCAAATAGCTAAATAGTTTTAGGTTAGGGTTTCAGTGCTCAACCTCGCCCAGCATAAGGGGATGGGAGAGATGGGGTGGGAGTACCTGGTGGGTGTTCGTCGCCGGCGAAAAGACCAACCAAAGCCTCAGCGTCTGGCTTAGGGCGGCGGCGGCGGCCGACCAGTCATCCGAGAACGAGAGGGCAGCGAGAGGCAGACAGAACGAGAGGGAAGGCAGGTGCATCGACAACACGGGCTTCTTGGCGGCCCTTTTTTTTTCCCCCTTGAGGTGGTGTTTCCATTTAGGTAGAATACTAGTAGGATCTGCTAAAAAAAAAAAAAATAGTAGGATGCTTTCCGTGGCGTTCTTTGCGGGTATGAAAAAAAATATAAAAAAAATTTATAATGGTCAAAACTATTAATTAATATATACATATATATATATGAATATAGTAGGTCAATTGTGGAGGTTGTATCTATTGACATGGTATAGATTATTTAAACCCGGGCATCACCCAAATCTCATCTATACGTATGTTTTGGAGGACCACATGTAATCCATATGATATGCAGTTTTTGCTAGGTTTTTTCAAGCGGTTTTTTCTTAGAAAACAGTTTAAGTTTTTTTTTAAAAATTATCGAAATATATTCATATAGGGTCTTGTTTTTGAAGAGTTTATTGCGAGGAATACCATGGTGCAATTGGATTTTAATTACGATACTTAGTTTATGTGCTATGACTTTTTTTCTATTTCCAAAGAAATAGCTAGTGAGAGATAAATGAACCTTAGTGGAGGTAACTCCTCCGATGATGTTAATGACATCATTCTTTAGTTTCCAACCAATCGGGATCAAGAGAATAGGCTATATATGATGTCCCACCTTATTCTATCTGTCTATTTTTTTCACATGTTATTTAATTGTAGTTGTCAATTTATTTTTTCTTATCTTCTCTCTCATTCCCCATATCTAAACACCACAAGATTGTTTCTTTGAATGTTTTTATTTTCTTCCTCTCTTTTTTAAATTTTTTATTCTTGTTGATTTCATATCTTTAAATAAAATAATAATAATGATATTTATGACAATGAGTAAATGAAAATTTTTATATTTCATTAAGATTGAATTTTTTATTAAAGGTAGAAGACACTTTCATGAGAACATATACCAATTTCACAAACCAATAATCTATAACCATATTTTTTCTAAAATAAAACAATTATTTCTTTGTGATAATTTTTCAAATGAATATTAAATATTTTTATGCTAAACATGAAACAATGGCTCCCATGAACTAAGAACATCGCTAAGCACAATAAACAATTGGTGTGGACTCATTAAAAATATCTTTCATGTTTCAATAAGAACTAATAAAGAGTACCGATAATTCAATATATCGTGTGAGTCTTCCTAGCACTTTCTCTTTTTCTATAATTTACTTTCAAAGGATTTTTATGTTGTAACAAGGTTAAAGATTAGGTGTAAAAAAATACTTTATTGTTTTAGAATAGTCACATTTTTATAAACCTTAAATAAATTCGGCTAAGTGAGTGTTAAGAAAGTAGATGCGCTAAATCCATAGAAAAACTCCAACAAAAAACAATGGTACACAAGTTGAAAAGATAAACGTCAATATGAAGCAAGAGCAAAAGAAAGCTAGACATGACAGAACATGAATAGAAGTGGTTTGACCATAAAAACAAATATGCATTCGAAAAAGTATTGTACAATTAACAATAATATATAATTAATAAACTAGGAGTGTTTTCACTCTTTCTTAACACTAGTTGTCCTTTATAGAATAAATAGTTTTTTATAGGTAGAACTTTTTTATTTAAAAAACTTCCCAGATAAACACCAATTGTGTATAAGACATAATTATCTTATTTCAGAAATACAATACTATAGTTTATGTGATAAATATCTAGAGAATAGATAAATGTAAACAAGATTCTACATAGAATACTCTAGATCTAGATATTTTTATGTAATGAGAAAAAAAACTAAGAAACAAATAAACATGAGGGATATTTAGAAAATTATAGAAGATTGTCGGTCTAAAGCAATAAATACATACGTGGATCAGATTGTTCATCCCATATATACTAAGTCACCAAGTGATTATTAAAGGTTATAAAAGTAGCATCACATATTTAACATGATTTTTTTTATTTTAGAGTTTATAGGTGTGAATAAATGTTATTTAGTATGTGTTAAAATTTTATTTATAATGAGTTAGATGTGATTAGACATAAAATAAAAGGAAAAATATTTTATATACGTAATATCATAATATCTGTATCCGAACGCTAATTATGTATAATACAAATACAATATTATATTTTGCATTAGAAATATCCAGAAAATAGATCAATGCAAACAAGACTGTACGTGGAATACTCTAGATCTATATATTTTTTTTGTATAATGAGAAAAATTTAAGAAATAAATAAACATGAGGGATATTATAAAATATAGGAAAGTGTAGAAGGTTGACACCATAAAACTATAAATATACACAGTTCTAAGTGTTCATTTCATTTGTACCAAGTCACTAAGTGAGTTATTAAAGATTATGAAAGTAGCAACACATATTTAGTGTGATTTTTTTTTCAAATTACACAATATAAACACAGACACTCACAACGCGCACATACTCACCTATAAAAATGTGTGCGCACACAAACTCTACCCCTATGAGCATTTCTGTAACGATTAATTATAGAGTTTATGATGTCAATTTTGTTATTTAGTAGATGTTAAATATTTTTATAACGAGTTAGACATGAATAAAATAAAAGGAAAATATTTTCCACACCCAATGTTATAAAACTGCGTTAAGCCAATGGCATAACCTATTTTCTCGAGTTGGGCACACAACAAAGGTTAGCAATATTGATCTGATAGTGGCAGGTGCGTAGACTTTAGATAGATGAGTAGATTATGGCAATGGGCTGACTTAGGGTGAAGCTTCGTTATTTTTCAGAAGAACAAACTATACTAGCATTACAATCGGGTATAATAATGTGGCATCAATGAAAGTCAAGGAGTACTATCCTAATCAAATATCCTGCGAGCTGAAGTCGAGGAATATGATTCTAATCGAATCATGGATGGATGGCCAAACACCACATATAGCACGAAATCCCTCGGTCAGGAAGAAGAATGCAATCCATGTCGAGATGTGTGTCGACTCCAGGCCCCTAGACCGGGGTCGGAGCGATGCCTCTCCTGCACCGGCAGCAAACTGAACGGCCTCGCAGGAAGGTCGCGACGGTGTCGAGCTCGGCACCACTGGAGAATTGGGTGCGCACGTGCCGGATTCGGTGGACAATTTCAGTAGCAACCACTAGACTTCGCTGTATGGGGCTGCAACTTTGCTATTGTTGGGCTATCTGATCCCCACGCCTACTGGTGCAGCCACTATAATCTCTACAGTGAGGTCTTTTACATTTTAAAATTATAATAAAGTCATTCATTTGAATATCGCTCTTAAGATTGTTCTTACAAAATTACCACTGTAGATAGAAAATCTCACAAGTTTACCAAAAACGAGCGTTTTTGCATGTGTGGTGCTAGGTGACGGTGTCGATGTGGAGATGCATTGCGAAAAGACAAAGTTACCCATGACTTGCTCCTCTCTCTCCCTCGCCGATAGCTTGGTCTGGAGCTCCTCTCACTGCCAGGGGGGCCCTATTGTCAGGTTCATCTCCCACTGTAGCACCTGAAGCCGGGAACGAAGGGTTGATGGCCTTCAGTCCACTGGCTGGCGGCCTCACCAGCGACGAGTGGTAGCTCACAAAAGGAGCATGCCTATGATTGCGCAGCTAGGAGTGGCGAGGAAGCGCCGACTATAGGCGTCGGTGGCACGAAGCTAAGTGGCTCGACGACGAGTGGTCTTTAGTCACAGAGGAAGGACAAGAGGCGTGATGACACCTAGGGAGGTCAACGCGGAGCAAGGGGTCGAGCTTGGGTTGGGATTGCGGCAATGCTCGGGAATTGAGATGGCAGCGACCAACAGCATTGCACGTGCGCCCGGTGCATGAGAGAGCATACGACCCGGAGGAAGAAGAGAGGGGTGGACGTGGAAGATGGGCTTGGCGCCCCGGCGTCATGGGGGGCCCCACCACGGGCAAGCTCCGCCTCAACAACTCAAGTGGCCTAGCCACGTACAAACTCGGCTCTGGCAGCGTGGGCGGCCTTGCCTCTCTAAACGCTCGAGGTGGGAGATGAACCTAACGATTGGGGTCTACTTGACTGTGAGAGGAGTTGTAGGACCCGGCTGTTGGTGGGAGAGTGGAGTAGGGCGCGGTGCATCTCCACGCTAGCACCATGATATGGGATGCACATCATTTTTTATAAATTCGTAAGATTTTTTCTAACTACAATGACAATTTTATAAGACATTCTATTCGGATGAGTGGATTTTGTTATCACGGCAAAAATAGAAAAGAACCCGATCAATTTGTTTGAAAGACTCAATTATAGATGCAGACACTCATATACACAAGCGCACACTTACCCCTATGAACATACGCACGCACATCATGCCCCTATAAGCACATTTAAAGAACTAAGTTGAACCAAGAAATCTCGACATCGACGGACATGTCACCTACCGCTAAAAAATATAGCGTCGTTAAATCCTAGAAAATACGTGCACTTATATCAAGTCTGAGACTTAAACCTGAGTGGACAGATTTCACCACAAAGAACTAATGCTTAATTCGCATAACCCTCATCAGTTTTTTTTTTTTTTTTTTTTTTTTTTTGAGACAACCCCAGATCAATGAGATACCTTGGAACGTCCTATTTGCAATTAGGCTCGTCATGTTGCCAGACCAGCCCATCTTGGCCCAAATGGAAAGACAAAAAAAATCGAGAAGCCCATTAACACCTGGGGACCTTAAACCCTAGCTTTCTCCAGACAGCCCTTGGGAACATCACGACCGTTCGTTGGAATCCGCGAGCCAATCGAGGCCGCTCTTCGCTCCGTCGGCTGCTACATATAAACCTGCACGAGCTCTCTCTCGTTTGCGGCGGCGGAAGCGGAAGCAGGAGGCAGGCGGCGACCACCATGGTGAAGGGACGCACTGGACAGCGCGTGAGGCTCTACGTCCGGGGCACCATCCTCGGATACAAGAGGTGAGATCCGCGCCGCCGCCGCTTCTTCTTCTTCCTCCGTCCTGTGTTCCTTGCATCTGGTCATTTCTCGGTTCGATCGACTCCGCTAACGGTGGTGGCTGCGGTGGTGGCGGTGCAGGTCCAAATCGAACCAGTATGAGACCACGTCGCTCGTGCAGATCGAGGGGGTGAACACCAAGGAGGACGTCGCGTGGTACGCCGGCAAGCGCATGGCGTACATCTACAAGGCCAAGACCAAGAGCAGCGAGACCCGCTACAGGTGCATCTGGGGCAAGGTCACCCGCCCGCACGGCAACTCGGGCGTCGTCCGCGCCAAGTTCAAGTCCAACCTCCCGCCGGAGTCCATGGTCAGTGACGCACTCTCGACTCTTGTGATGATGTGTTGCTTCCCAATTGATGCTCTTTCCTGATGCTGTTTTTATTTGAGTGCAGGGGCGCAAGGTCCGAGTGTTCATGTACCCGAGCAGCATCTAAGGTTAGGATCCACAAACGTCTGATATTTTATCTATTTGTTTGGCTGGTTGATCTTGAATTTGTTGTTTGTGATGGAATGATATGACAACCAATTCTGCTTAGACTGCACTCGCCATTGCTGTAGACTTTTAGGTCTTTGAACACATCATAGCTTGTGGTAGCTGTTGTTTATTAGGGAGGCACATGAGTCTCAGAGTCTGTAGCAGCAAATAGCCTCTATTCAACTGAGGCTCATGTTGGTGAGTTTATAGCTGGCCGAGGGAGCAATTCACTTTGTGAAGACCATCAAGTTAAGACTTTTCATTTGTGGAATCTGCCAGAAATGTTTGCATTTGTGAAAATTAACAGTGAGGGATGGGAATGGTGGAATCTGCCAGAAATGTTTACATCTGTCGAACTTGTGAATGCTAAAAATGCTTTTCCTTATATTTGTTCCAACTACGTTTTTCTAGTCCTCTTATGAGATGTCTACCACCATTTGATTATATCGGTTTCTTTGCACTGGAGCTCATCAATGCTGTTTTGCATCAGTTCTTTAATATAGCAAAGCCTATTTTGAGCACATTAGACTTAGCGAGTTTTAATTTCTTCCATTTATATTTATATTGGGTATCTTTTCTTGCCATAGAAGTGTAAATGATATTCTGTCCAAGTACTGATATTTAGGGAATTTTCATTGCCTTCTCGATACAACAGAACGGTTGTTAGCATACAGTGTCGTCTAGAAAATTGGCATGGGGCTCCCAAGCCCCAACGCAGATTTGGAACTTGTAGCTTGATCCAATGCTTAACCCTTTCTAAAGTTCCATATACATAGCCTGCAATGTTGCTCATGCTATTCTCTGCTTGTATCTGCAGGTTTTGTTGGAGTACAGATGGACTAGAAATGGCCATGATTATTGCTTAGTTTTCTGTGAGCTTAAAATGCCATGTGTTGGCAACTTAGATTGTTCAAGTACTGAACCTGTGGAAGTTATGCCAAAATTTGTTGTCGTACGGATGAACTATTGTCGTAATGTTATGCCAGCAACAGAGCTTATTTTGCCCTGTGCCATCGCTGTCTGATTGCAGTATTTTCAAATTCATTTAATCATATCTTACACCTGTTTACCTTATGGTCGTTCGCCACATCTCATATGTTGAAATGGGTTCCGTTTGGTGTGAATGTGTAATATTTTTCTACGCTGCTTTGGGATGTTTTTCAAAACCATTTCTGCAAAATTTATGGGCACAGGGGCAATTGTTTTCCTAAATGGTAAACAGTGGGTCACCTACCGTTAGCCAATGTTCAAGCTAAACAGTTCATTAAACAGGCTAGCTAATTAATCAGGATAAATGGATGATTAAATAGCCTTCATATGGTGTTTAAAACTTTAAATAGGCTAAACAGCTGTTTTAGACAATAGTGCACAGGAGGCCATAGGTAATTTGTGTCTTGCGGGTCTAGCTTTCTTCAACCATAATTTAGAGTCTTTTCTCTGTCATTATAAATGTTTGTAATTCTATTCCGTTGAACAAGTAAGCGGGCACAGGTGCCACTGTTTTGAACTTTTTCTCTCTCCGCGCCACTCCTGTTAGATTTGACTGTAACAGTATCAAACTGTGGCGTGAAAAGTTGGGAATACCCTCAATGTGTTATTACATGTTTGAACATTTTAACGACCTCAAATAAAAAAACTCGAAACTAGATAGTTTTACAGGTTTCATATAAACAGTATTTCATTTTGACTCTGTACAAAAGAATATATGATTTTTCTAAGACATATTAATCATATTATTAATTGTGTGCTCATCTTCCAAGTGGACTCCTCAACCATCTACTCAATTTGCACTTGAAAATTCAACAGAGGGACTAGGTGTTAAACGTGTTGTTCTATAACTGTCCTTTTGCTGAATGAATTGCTCATATTTTTCTTGTAGATCTTACGACAAATAGTTTCGGTCCCTCGAGGAGAATTCGTTATGCTGTTGCGCTGAAGTGCAACCATGAGGTGAACGAGGGACTATGCGTCATCATTTATTGGTGTAGCTGAGAGGCTTTCAGTTTATTAGGTTTATTAGATGCTTTAACATGATGTTTACTACTGGGTATGCTACTGTGCCATGGTTGTTATAAGTGGTTCATTTTTAAAGTCCATTAAATATATGCAAGTTGGGTGATAGTAAATGAAATTGTATATATCGATATTTTGGCATAAATAACGTTATCAAAAAAAAAAAAAAAAACTTGCCGGTTTGCACATATTTAAATGTATGCAGTAACTTGAGTTAAATTTGCTGCCAAAACTCTTGTCACCTCTGCAAAAAAAAATTGTTTAAACTTTTGATCCAAAACAAGGTTAAAGATCATAGAGAACTAAAAAAATCAAGGACAAATTTGTATGGGCAAAACTGTTATTTCATCTTAGAATTAACACCATCCTGATGACTTGATAGAATAAGGGCAAAGTCTGCCTTTGAATTAAAATAGCAAGGACAAAATCACCACAAACCAAGGTACGAATGCCAAAAGGCACCTCAATTTTTTTAAGACGCCGATTGTGGTACAGTTTCGGTGGGAGCCTAGGACCCTTCCAATGAAGGCAAGGCCTAAAAGTTATTGAATCTCTAGAAACAAAGTTAAAAGCTTTTATAGAAAAAGAAAACATGCTGACTTCTGCTTTTGCTCGACAGGTCTTTCAGTCAGGCTCCGTCTCTGTACTCGGTACTCAACTCTGTACTCAGTGATCAGTGTGCATCTGGGCATCTGGCTCGACAAGGTCATATCTTGAGTCTTGAGGAGGTAGAGGTACTAGTACTATGTGTACACGTGGGTGCAAATCAAATGGCTGACAAAGTGTGAGAAAAACGTTGTATATCATGCTCGGGTGTGGTAATCTCTACAACTAAAACATAGCGTTTGTCAACATCTACCGGCAGCACCAAAACAGCCGTAACTCCAGGCCGCGCCGACAGGGTGGGCCACGTCCTTGACCCCGCCGTCCCCGCGACCTTCCGCTCAGCACGCCCGCGTCCACGCTCGGCTTCGCTCCTCCTAAGTCCCAAGCGCAAGGGCGCCTCGCGGCCTCGCCGCCGCCTCCCTCTGCCGCCTTCGCACCACCACGCCCTTCCCTGCTCAACTGCTACGAGCACCCAACGAACGAATGCCGCGAAGGAGAAGGAGCGCGCCCAAGTAGGAGGACCGTTGAAGGAGCTGCGAGCAGCAGAAGAAGCGAGCTCTCTTCCCGGGCCTCCTCGACCTACGCCGCCGCTGCCTCCACGCCGTCGCTGCTTCGCACGAGATCTAGCGCGGCAACCGGCAACCCAGACGAATAGGGCATCATCGCGCACTCCGCCATTCGCGCGACACGACCGGAGGCAACCACGATTCACGAACGGAGAACGATAAAGGTGACCTCAATCCGCGCTGCCGCCGTCTTGGACTCGAAATTGAGCGAGCAAAACAAAGGGCTTGGGTTCGACGTTACTGGCGCTCTGCATCCTCCGACGCCGGGTCCGTATTGTCCAGGTCGATATCTGTTTGACCGAGGACGACGACTCAAGAAGAATGTGTAAGCTTCTTGCCCTTTATTGAATATTGTACTGCAGAAGTGCAGATCCAGAGGCAGGCACGAACGGAGCAAGAGCACACAACCTCAATCCGCACCTGTGAATTATTGCGACCATGTTAAATTGTGTTCCCTTCTGAAATCTCTGATTATGCTAATTGTTGTTCTTTTACATAGACTGATGTCCGTCCTGAACATGAATAATAGTAACGAAGATGAGAGAAAATTATTTGAAGCTTCTCTTTCTGCAGACATCGAAAAAAATTCCCTCTGCTTTTTTCTCATGTGCAACATACTTTGCACCTTTCAATATGATCCATAGATGCCACTGCTTCTTTCTTCACTATAGACCCTGCCATCCTTGAACACACATGATCAATCTCCAAGATGCCTGATGATCTCAGTGTTTTGTTATCCTATAGAAATATAAAGCACTGCTATTTCATTTAGCTATTTGGGGGTGCACAGATTATTCTGCACAAGACACTCTGAGTTCATTTTAAGTCTTGTCTAAGGATGGGTGGATTAGCTCTTCACTTGATGCAATATAATTAATTCCAATTCCAATGATCTCATATACCACTGTTTCTAGCTATTTGAAATGATAGGCTGCATCAATTTTTGGCATCCATGATTTTTGGAGTCCATGTAATCTTCCAGTGCCCTCATCATATACTTAGTTATCTGCAGAAGAATAAAACCGAGAATTTTGGATTGGTCCTGTTACTATCCAATTTGTGTGTTTCGCTCTGTGAATCTAGCTGGTGAAGCAAGGCACCTGCAGTAGAGGACTCTACTGTATGTCTGTCTGTATTGCAGTAGTACGCTGCAAAATACTTGTTGCTTTGTTTCATTCATGTTTATTTACCATACTGCTGCTGCTGCTTAGAAGTAGAAGGAGAAGAATGAATTCGAGGGTTACTACTACTGCTGCTGCTTAGAAGTAGGAGGAGAAGGAATTGGAGGATTTGAGTTTGTACAACGGAGCAATTGGCACTTGGTGTTGTAATTACATAGGAAGGGAAGGGGAGCAACAGCTCTACCTCTCTCTTTGATACAGACCATGCGTTTGCAATTTGCATGGCAGGTGGGAAATTATTCTTCAGCTCACTGCGAATGGTGATTCATTATAGGTAGCAAATTGCTGACATGATGGATGATTCATTCTATTCTATCTGATTCAGTTCTCTTCGGTTCAATTCAATGTGTTTCTAGATGACACTGTAGCATTAGGATGATAGTAGAAACAAGTAACAACTTAATGCAGTTCCAGCATATAGAATTTGAAGCCTTAACTGATTCAAGCCTTTCCCTAATGGTCATTGCAGCATATGAATTTGAAGCCTTGACTGAGAACATAATATGAATTTCAAACTTTAACTGATTCATGAAACTGAGAAGTAGACTTTACCTGTGCATGCTACCACTAATGGTCATTGCAACAAACTAGAATTACCATTCTCCTTTTTTAAACAAAGAGATCAGCACAATTGCACTTGAGAATTATTCTTGAATTCCTTACTGCATGGGTTTACACACTTCCTTTTGCCCTCTTCCCATTTGTACAATGTTAATGCCTTCATGATTTGAATATCATAGGTCATCTTTTTCTGATCTAAAATCATGGGTATGATTGATTATATTTGGACTATTAAATTGGATGCATCACCGGAATCACTCTTCACTTGTAGCTATTTTTTCTTTGTTCAGGGAATGGATATGACACTTTCAAAGCTTTATAGTGGTGGATGGGTTCATATATTTCCTGAAGGAAGCCGTTCAACGGATGAAGGGAAAATCATTCCTCCTGCCAAGAGAGGTGTTGCAAGGTTATAAAAATTATTCTCCTCTCATACTGTCCTGTAAGGTTTTGAAATGGATAAAATGATTTAGCATGACATTTTTTTTTTGCGAGGAATCTAGCATGACATGGCGTGTTGAATTATTTGGAAACTATGAAACTTGAGCAGATCAAGCAGGTTCGTGAGGCTGCAAGTGTTGGAGTGCTAGAGGGAAATATGGGATTCAGATGCAGCACATGGGACGCAATAGGAACTAATTTGGTTTTTAAACGACATGCATAATGTCTTTGCATTTACGTAACACCCCGGTGTTACGTTAAGCAAAACCTGCCATGTCATCATCATCATTGCATGAGCATTCATGATTAGAAAACCCTAATTCAAACAATTAAAATGAGTTTACGATTTTAGGGTGTTGTTTGAGCTCCTTTGTGTTACATGTGCTTATGTTTATAATTTGAATTCTGCTCACATGTTTGTTTTTTTTTAAATAAAACCAATCAATTAAAATCAACCGTGATGTTTGCAAGTGCTTGGCTAACCCTGACTTTCACCTTAAACAAGTTTTCTAAATCAAATAAGGTGCAAGAGAGAACCAAGTTTGAAATTGGCATTCAATTCCCAAATCCTAGCTTGAGAAGCTAAGTGTTGGAATTGGAATATCACTTTCAAATTTGGTGAGCTAACCATGATTAATTTTATAAATAAAAGTTGCCAACCAATGGCACCTTTTGAAAGTATGAACTTTGTACTTTGAAAAATATGCTACTGGTTGGGTTTGAAAAGTGTCACAGCATCACTATTTATTTGCCCAAGATTTCAATTTGAAATTCATTTCAAAAAGGGATATTTTCAAAGATGTTTTTACCCCTTCATAATTTCACCTCAAAATATTCAAAATTTGGGAAAACTCCAAAAATACAGTTTGTGCATCTCTTTGAGCTCTACAACTTTGGTATACAAAGTTTTTCAAGTTTTTGAATAAAATTTGGAGTAATTTCAAAAGTAATTTGAATTTCAAATTGCCCCATTTTGAGTTTTAAACTACAATTCAAAAATTATTGGGTTTCATGAAAAACTTCCTAAATGAAAGTTGTAGACCTTGAGAAATGGAACAACTTTTATTTTTGGAGATTTTTTCATCTTTTATTCAAAATTTAAAAAAGTAATTTTGAATTCCCCCACGTAGGGTTTTACCCTCTTTTCAAATTTGAAGTTCAAATTCAAAAACCAGTTTGAATCTGACCAAACTCCTTTAATGAAAGTTGTAGAGCACAAAATTTGGAGCAAACGGTATTTTGGGATATTTTCGTGTACAGTACAAATTTTAAAAGTAATTTCGAAAATGGGAAGAAAAGGTGTCCCCTCGCTACGGTAGTTCTACGGGGGCGCCACGGCTTCGGCCGCCCATGCCGGCCGGCCGCCGACGGCCGCCCGTGGCATTTCTCGCCGTTTCCGCCTTTCACGCATCGCCAACCAGCTAAGCGTCGTGAAGGTGCCCGGCTACCTCCATGACCTCCTCTCACGCTCTATAAATACCACCGGCGGCCGCCATCGTGGACTTTTCTTCCTTCTTCTCACCGTCGGCCGCCGCCCCTTCGCAAAAATTTCGTGCACCTCGGTCCATCGCCCGTCGCCTCCACTTCGCCCGGCAGCTCCGCTTAGCTTTTTGCGCATCAACGGGCCATCAACCGCGAGCTCTAGTGGTCGGGTTTGCGTTTGCGTCACCTTCTTCTTCTTACGCTCCGGCGACCAGCCGCCGTGGTGAGCCATCGCCGTTCATCTTTCTCCGGCCCAGCTACGGAGTTGTATTCGGCGTCGCGTCGAGTCCGCCACGGTGCGGCGAAACACGCTGGTATGTTTTGGTTTCAACGGAGGGGCAGGGAAGCTTCGGTCGTCGGGGCAGCAGGAGAAGCGCCGGCGTCCTCGGTGTGTGTGCTCCGGCGATCAAACGGGGCCAAGTAGCAGGTCGTGGGGGTGCGGTGTTACGTGAGGAAGTCGTCGGTGCGATCGGTTTTGCCGGGAGGAGCATCGCCGGGCGAAAGAACTATGCCCGCCGTGCCGTTTCAAGATCGCTCACCGGAGGAAAAGGAGGGGAGCGGGAGGAAGAAGAAGGGGGCCGACAGCGGGGCCTCGGCCTGCCGGCCAGAGAGGGGGAGAGAGCCGCGGGCGTGGCCGGGGCGGGCCGCGGCGCCAAGGCCAGTGAAGGCCGGTGGGCCGCCAAGAAGAAGCCACGCGTGTGACAAAAATGTTTTTCTTTTTCCTTTTTAATTTTCTAAGTGCAGTTTTCATCTTTTTGTGATAATTTTGTTTGGGTAAATAAAAATGCAACAAAAATATGTATGTGCTCCTTGTGATATGCTCTATCAATAAAAAATGCTAACTTTGTTTTTCAGTAACTGTTAGTTGCAATGAAAATTGCTCCTTTAAATTAATAAATACAACTTCCATGATTTTTAATAATTAAAATATAAGTCCAAAAATCATGAAATTTGTTTTGTGTGCTAATTAGATGATGATGATCTTAATTATGAAGTTTGATCCTGTTTTGACTAATTTTTGTATTATGCTTAATTAATACCTTAATTAATTAATGTTTAATTAATTAATTCTTTGATTAGTTAGGGTTTAGTTAATCTCCAATTAGTAAGTTAATTAGCGGCTTTCAACGACTGTGAAAATGGTCAATAAATTAGTAATCACCTCTAATCACCCTTTAGGGTTGCTTGATTTTGGGATTGAGTGATGACCCTAGGTCATTAACCCTAATGACCTCCCAAGATTTCATGTTGATTGCGTATCGCTAGTCCGTCGTCGTCGACGCTAGTTATACCTTCTTAGTGCAAGGTTGCCGTGAAGGAAAGTTGTACTCAAGATCGATTAATAATCGTTGCATCGTTATCGCATGCTCTTTTTGTTTTACCGCATTGTAATCATGCATCTTTATCGTGTAGCCGGATCCGAGGAGGAAGTCGAGCCGCCTCCTAAGCCCGAGAGGTTGGATCTCGATCTTGGTGATTGGGTAGTCGATCCTCACTTCATCGAGCCCCAAGGCAAGCCCCGGATGCATCCAAACCCGTCCCTTGTATTTCAAAAGCTTTTATGATTTTATGTGATGATCTAATGCATTAGGTGTAGGAGTTGTGTGCTATCCTACTTTGATGCATTTACCGTACCTTGTTACTTTACTTTGTACACCTGTTTTGATTTCGAAATGCTTAGTTGCGCTTAGCCTTGCTACTAGTGTAGGTTTTGATAAATTGTTTTCGAAAGGTGATAACAATAATCCCCGAAGGGAATTTACGAAAAAAACTGATGTTGCTTGTTGTTTATCCTTGTTCCGACGGGGTCAATGGTATACAACAAGAACATGATGATGAGTAACTCGAGACGCCGGTGGAGTGACTTGCATCGGGAGGGGCTATTGCCCCGATGTAGTGTCGCCCACTTGTGTCGGTTAAGGACCGTCCGTTGTTTGGCGCCGGGATCATGAGGTTATTGGATAGTACTAGTCGCATGCTAATGGCGGTAAGCTCCACTTGGACTATTCGTTACTAGAACGGACAAGTAGCGTGTACCCATCCTACGATGCGCACCGCCCGAAGTGACCGAGCGGCCGTAGTGAGGTGGTGTACTTTATACCCGTTCTAGTATGGAGAAATCTAAGCGTTGAGTTGATGTATGTAAGATGTTCGGTCCTCGCATACATCGTGTGGCTAGAAGCCCCACCGGGTATATAAAGCGATTCGAATCGTCGTGTGCTCCACGATATGGGAGCCGTGATCCGAGTCCCGATCGTAGTAATAATGAAAGTCCGAGTATGAGAGTTTTGAACCCGGCATATGTTTGGTAAGTGATTGTTAAAGTAAGGATTGGCTTAGTCTCTTTTCGCAAAAGAGTGTCTTTTGACTCTTGCTAAAGCCTCACCTTGATTCCTATTAGCCAAATCATCCCCGAGTCTTCTCCCCCACTTTTTGGTCGGGTAAGTCTTGCGGGAGTACTTTTGTACTCGGGGTTTGTTCAACCCCTCATTGCGGGTGAACCGCATGGACAAGAGTGTTACGGCCCTTGTTGCATGACGGTTGTCGAAGAAGTAACGATGAGGAGTGAATTGAGTGGCCTGCAGGCGGGGCACTTTGGTTGTGTGATATGTAATAAAGTTATATAATGATGCTTCCGCTGGTTTGTAATAATAACACTGTTTGTATAAGTGTTACAAAATGTTTGTAAATTAAGTTATTGTAAGTCTTCCGCTACTCGTATTTTGTATGAAAACCGTTGTAATACTGCGTGATGTATCCGTAAGTATCGATCCCGGAGTGATTGTGGTTTATCGGGGGATCCACCCGACGGAACATTCTAGGTTATATGGTGTATAAGCATGGTTGATCGAGGTCTTAGGGACAAGGTCGTGCTTGTGGGCCATATAATTTAGAAGGTTCTCGCCACGAGGGTATCGAGCGGTACTTACAAAGCTACTTACATATTACTTTTCAAAAACTTCAAATGTTTTGGATCTAAATGCTAGAATGGGGTTTTAGTCCAAATTGCTTCCGCTCCGTCTTAATTCTTTCTAGTAGCCCCCATAGGTGCTATTTATAAAAGTCTTAAGCGGAGTATCATGTATTTTTCTCTTTTGCCCTATATTGCTAAAAGTATGCTTATGTAAGTTTAAAAGATTTTACTCGATCCGTAGGTCCGATCATGCATCATATTTAATTCATATGTTTAAAAAACTTAATTCCCGAAACAAAGTGATTGGGCTAAGTAAAATCAATCCTATTCTTGCGACTTTTAAGGTTCTCAATCTTATAGATTCTATCTTTGCTTTCTACAGGATGGCCCGTACCAAGCGGACTCCTCGCAAGAAGACCGGTCCTAGGGGTGTGCCACGTCACCGATGGCACCACGTCGCGCAACGATGCCGGCCGCCCAAGCGAGCCGAATCTTGAGAAGAAGAAAACCAAGAAGCAAAAGATAGCCGAAGTTGTCTGGCCGAACTAGCTATCGCTACCAAGGAGCGTAGCATAGCAATTGCCGAAAGGGATGAAGTGAAGTCCGAGCTAGAGGGTCACCGAGGCAGGAGCAATCGGATCTTCGAGTCATCACCAAGCTCCAAGAAAACTATCGCCGTCTTCAAAGATGAGCCGGACGGCGCGATGCATCGAGGGAATGATGGATATGACTACATTGAGGAGCTGCAGATCCGTGGCGAACCTCGAAGCGTATACAACTGCTCCCGCATGAGGAGATCCATCACCGGATAATCTACATGATCCTTATACCAGCAACAGCCAGTCGCCGCAGATGACTTAGGTGCCGTGGAGTCACCGGGCGGCGCATCTCAAAGACCGACCGAGGAGTCCGAGGTAGCCGAGTCCGTGGGCGTGCAATGCGTCCCGACCTGATGAGGGATCGACATCCGAGCTCCCCGAGAGAGAGAGAAATGTAATATATGTTAAATAGTCAACTTTGGGGTGTCCGGCATATGGGCGGACTTGTAAAATAAATAAGTGAACCTTTGTATGACCGGGTTTGTACCGTTGCTTTCAATTTTAATAAATCCTCGCTTGAATAAATTCGATCTTGTTTATAACAGATGTCCGGTTATTCACAAGAGAGGGGTGAGGTCCCTCGTGCACCACAAGCACCACCGCCTTTGGCTGAAGCCGCGGGCGCCTTTAGTCCACGCCACCATCGAGAATGCCCGTATGCTACGGGAGATAAGTCGCCAAATCATAATGCACCACGTGAAAATCGTGGTCGCCGTAATCACGACGAAATCACATATGCGACTTCACCGATACTCGCCCGCCGGGTGTTCACCGGGAGGAGCCCCTAGAAGCTAATGATTGGCTTCGCATTATAGATCCGAAGTTTGATCTACCGGAAGGTTGTCCGCACTTGATGAAACCCAAGTTTGCCGCCTCAAAGAATGAGAGGCCCCATCCGCATGGTGGGCGAATTTCCTTGCACGGCAAAAGTACCGACCCAATCACCCGACCGTGTTCAAAGATGCATTCCGTCAAGATTTTATACCCGACGGAGTAATGCAAGCTAAGTTAGAAGAGTTTTTAGCCCCCGAAACAAGGTGGACAATCGGTGGTGCAAGACGTGAACTCCTTTAGCCACCTCTCGCAAAGATGCACCGTAACATGTGGATACCGATATAAAGAAGAAGAAGTGCTTCCTCGTGGGTTTAAAGGGAGATGTCAAAACCCACCTTACTTCAAACCCCAATGCCACTTTCTACGAGGCAAAGGATATAGCCATTGCCTATGAGAAATCCCCGTCGAGCAAAAAGAGTGAGGAGCGACGTGCTTTCTCGACAATCCGGGCGGAATCCGTAAACGCCGTAAAGTTATCTATCATCCTACCCAAAGACTATCGCCCACCATTTCGCTATCCACAACAACCGCAAAATCCTCAACCCTATCGCTACCCACCACCGCAAAGAACAAGCTCCGAGGCAACAGGTGTACCCTCGCCTCGCCCGGCCGCAACCTATCCTCAAAGAAATTTAACACCCGGGGTGTTCAAAACCCAACTCCACCAAATTCACAAAATACTTCTACCGGTTTCGGCCCGTGTTTCAATTGTGATCAAGTCGGGCATCTCAGATCGAAACCGGTCCATATCCCAAAAGGAATGCTTCCCAATTTCAGCAAGGGTCCGGCAAATAACGCCCCCCGAGTCAAGGCAGGGGTGTTCCACGGCGTGTCCCAAAGGTTAATACCGGAAGAAGACCGGGCGCGCCTATCAAGTCCAAATGGGGAACGTTCTTGAAGGAGAACCTGTGTTGATGGGTATGTTCCCCGCGTTGCCGCCACCCCGCACTTACATTATTTGATTCCCCGTGCATCTCATACATTTATCAACCGCACCTTTGTTACCAAGCATGAGATTTCCATAAAAGAAATTAAAGATGAGTTTATGGTGCAATCACCGGAGGGCGTATGTGTACGCTGGAAGTAGTCTCTCATTCCTATATCTCTTGGTGGGTATTTATATCCCACGGATCTGATAGTATTGAAGGATCAAAATATAGATGTGATCCTCGAATGAACTGGTTACGCCAAGATGGCGCCGTGATAGATACCCTAAATAGAAATGTTAAGTCAAGTTGCTACCCGATAACCAGTCCCCACTCCTTATCCAATTTCCGATTCCCAAGAGAACGGTTACGACCGCCAATGCAACCTCGAAGCCAAGACTTCAAGATATACCCGTAGTCCGTGAGTTTCCGGATGTGTTCCCCGATGATTTGCCCGGGCTACCACCGAAAGAGATGTCGAATTTGTGATTGAGTTGAAGCCGGTATCGCACCAAAGATCCCGAAGAGCTTATAGGATGCCCCCAAAAGAGTTAGCTGAATTGAAGACTCAATTGAAAGAACCGTTGGATAAAGGTTTTATCCGACCTAGTTCATCACCATGGGGTTGTCCTGCAATCTTTGTGAAAAAGAAAGATCAAACTCTGAGAATGTGTGTGGACTATCGTCCATTAAACGAGGTGACCATTAAAAATAAATATCCTCTTCCTCGTATCGATCTTCTCTTTGATCAACTTGCGGGGGCCAAGGTGTTCTCCAAGATTGATCTTAGATCCGGCTACCACCAAATACGATATACGGCCTAAAGATATTCAAAACCGCCTTTACCACCGAGATACGGCCTATACGAATATCTAGTCATGTCATTTGGGCTTACTAATGCTCCAAATTTCATTTCATGTATTTGATGAACTCGGTGTTTATGCCCGAGCTCGATCGCTTCGTCGTGGTTTTCATCGACGATATCCTTATATATTCCAAAAACAAAGAAGAGCATGCGGAGCATCTCCGTATTGTTTTGTCTCGCCTCCGAGAACATCGCCTCTATGCCAAACTTAGCAAATGTGAGTTTTGGCTTAGTGAAGTCAACTTCCTTGGTCATGTTTTGTCCGCCGAGGGTGTTGCAAAGGGATCCTAGCAAAGTCCAAGATATTCTTAATTGGACGCCACCCATCGTTGTCCACCAAGTTCGTAGCTTCCTTGGAATGGCGGGATATTACCGTCGTTTCATCCCCGATTTTTCCAAAATAGCCAAACCAATTACCGAACTCCTAAAGAATCAAACCAAATTCCGGTGGTCCTCCGAGTGTGAGCAAGCATTTCATAAATTGAAAGATCTTTTGACTATCGCTCCAATCCTTGCTCACCAGATATTGAAAAGCCATTCGATGTGTATTGTGATGCATCCGCATCGGCATCGGATGTGTGTTGATGCAAGAAGGCAGGGGTTATTGCTTATGCTTCAAGGCGCTTGAAACGACATGAAGAGCATTATCCCACGCATGATCTTGAACTAGTCTGCCGTTGTGCATGCTCAAAAATATGGAGGCACTACTTGTTGGGCAATAAATGCAATATCTATAGTGATCACAAAAGTCTAAAATATATCTTTACCCAAATCCGAGCTGAATATGAGGCAAAGAAGATGGCTAGAATTAATCAAAGATTATGATCTTGAAGTGCACTATCATCCCGGTAAAGCCAACGTGGTTGCCGATGCTCTCAATCGAAAAGGTCAATGCAATTGTCTTACTCACACCCCCGAAATATGAGTTTATGTCAAGAATTAGAAAGGTTGAATATTGATATGATCCCTCGGGTAATCTGAATGATATCATAGTACATTCTTCTATTCAAGAGAAAATTATTGCAGCTCAACGAGAAAGCAAAGGTCTCAAGCACATTAGAGAGAAAGTCGATCGGGCAAGCATCTTGCTTCCGCCTTGATGACAACAATGTATTATGGTTCAAAAATCGCCTAGTTGTTCCGAAGGTCCCCGAGCTCCGACAGCTTGATTCTTGACGAAAGCTCATTTAACCGTATTCTCGATTCACCCGTAGTAATAAGATGTATCATGACCTGAGGCGTAGATTCCGGTGGACTAAAATGAAGATCGAGATAGCTCAATATGTTGCACAAGTGATGATACCAAAAAGTCAAAGCCGTGCATTTGAAAGTCACTGGAGAACTTCAACCCTTACCCATTCCAAATTGGAAGTGGGAGGATATTAGTATGGATTTCATCGTTGGTCCGCCTAGAACAGCCAAAGGGTTATAATTCAATCTGGTTATCGTTGATCGGTTGACCAAGTCCGCCCACTTTATTCCCCAGTAAAAGATAAGTATGCAAAGACCTCAAGATGCTCAAATATACATAGATCGAATAATGTGTCTGCATGGAATTCCAAGAAGCATAGTCACCGATCGTGGTACTCAATTTATGGCTCACTTCCGCAAAGGTTTCATGAGACTATGGGTACTACGTTGTTGCACAAAGATCGCTACCATCCGCAAACCGATGGTCGACCGAAAGATCGAACTGATTCGAAGATATGTTAAGGTCTTGTGTGTTAACATATTCATCGATTGGGAACAATGTCCGCCATTAGCCGAGTTTGCTTACAACAACAGCTTATCAAGAAAGTATCAAAATGGCACCATTTGAAGCTTTGTATGGCCGCCGATGTCGCACCCCACTCAACCGGTCCGAGCCCGAGAGAGATGGTTCTTCGGTGTTGATCTAGTTAAAGAAACCGAAGCTAAAGTAAAAACAGATTCAAGAAAACTTAAGAGTAGCTCGGTCGCATGTAAAAGTTACGCCGATAAGCGGCGAAGACCGTTGATGTTTGAAATTGAGACTATGTATATCCGAAAGTGTCACCAAGTAAAGGTGTCGACCGCTTTTGGGGTAAAAGGTAAACCGGCACCCCGATATATTGGTCCGCTTCGCATCACGGAAAAAAGATGTGGGAAGGTAGCATATCGCTTGAATCTACCCGAAAGCAGCTTGTCGCTAGTGCACAATGTGTTTCATGTGTCCCAACTAAAAAAATGTTTGCAAGTACCGCACAAAGTCACCGACATTGAAGATCTCCGTGTCGAACCCGACCAAGTGTGTTGAGTATCCAAATCAAAATTCTTGATCGAAAGGATCGAGTCACCCGTAGGCACATAAGAAGATTTTATAAAATTCAATGGGATCAACACTCGAGGATGAAGCAACTTGGGAGTCCGAGGAATTCTTGAATGAGCATTTCCCTGAGTTTCTTTCTTCCTTCTCCTAAGTCATGGTTGGTTTCTAACGATCGTGACTTTCTCGAAAATATGAGACTTGTAATATGAACCCTTCTATCTCCCTTTATGAAACCATGTAAGATGTGTTTGCTTGACACATTTCCTTTTCCATTACTTAGCCCTAAGCTTTGAATCTCGGGACGAGATTCCTTTTAAGGGAATATAATGTAACACCCCTGTTTACGTTAAGCAAAACCCCGCCATGTCATCATCATCATTGCATGAGCATTCATGATTAGAAAACCCTAATTCAAACAATTAAAATGAGTTTACGATTTTTAGGGTGTTGTTTGAGCTCCTTTGTGTTACATGTGCTTATGTTTATAATTTGAATTCTCGCTCACATGTTTGTTTTTTTTAAATAAAACCAATCAATTAAAATCAACCGTGATGTTTGCAAGTGCTTGGCTAACCCCGACTTTCACCTTAAACAAGTTTTCTAAATCAAATAAGGTGCAAGAGAGAACCAAGTTTGAAATTGGCATTCAATTCCCAAATCCTAGCTTGAGAAGCTAAGTGTTGGAATTGGAATATCACTTTCAAATTTGGTGAGCTAACCATGATTAATTTTATAAATAAAAGTTGCCAACCAATGGCACCTTTTGAAAGTATGAACTTTGTACTTTGAAAATATGCTACTGGTTGGGTTTGAAAAGTGTCACAAAGATCACTATTTATTTGCCCAAGATTTCAATTTGAAATTCATTTCAAAAAGGGATATTTTCAGATATGTTTTTACCCCCTTCATAATTTCACCTCAAAATATTCAAAATTTGGGAAAACTCCAAAAATACAGTTTGTGCATCTCTTTGAGCTCTACAACTTTGGTATACAAAGTTTTTCAAGTTTTTGAATAAAATTTGGAGTAATTTCAAAAAGTAATTTGAATTTCAAATTGCCCCATTTTGAGTTTTAAACTACAATTCAAAAATTATTGGGTTTCATGAAAAACTTCCTAAATGAAAGTTGTAGACCTTGAGAAATGGAACAACTTTTATTTTTGAGATTTTCATCTTTTATTCAAAATTTAAAAGTAATTTTGAATTCCCCACGTAGGGTTTTACCCTCTTTTTCAAATTTGAAGTTCAAATTCAAAACCAGTTTGAATCTGACCAAACTCCTTTAATGAAAGTTGTAGAGCACAAAATTTGGAGCAAACGGTATTTTGGGATATTTTCGTGTACAGTACAAATTTTAAAAGTAATTTCGAAAATGGGAAGAAAAGGTGTCCCTCGCTACAAAGAGTTCTTCTGTGGGGGCGCCCCTACGCCTCGCCGCCCATGCCGGCCGGCCGGCCGACGGCCGCCCCGTGGCATTTCTCGCCGTTTCCGCCTTTCACGCGCCGCCAACCAGCTAGAAAGCGTCGTGAAGGTGCCAGCTACCTCCATGACCTCCTCTCTCCGCTCTATAAATACCACGCCGGCCGCCATCGTCGACTTTTTCTTCCTTCTTCTCACCGTCGGCCGCCGCCGCTTGCAAAATTCGTGCACCTCAGTCCATCGCCGTCGCCTCCCACCTCCCAAGCAGCTCCGCTGCTTTTGCGCATCCAACGGGCCATCAACCGCAGGCTCTAGTGGTCGGGTTTGCGTTTGCGTCACCTTCTTCTTCTTCTGCTCCGGCGACCCGCCGCCGTGGTGAGCCATCGCCGTTCATCTTTCTCCAGCCCAGCTCTGAGTTGTATTCGCGTCGCGTCGAGTCCGCCACGGTGCGCTGAGCACGCTGGTATGTTTGGTTTCAACGGAGGGGCCCGGGGAAGCTCGGTCGTCGGGGGCCGCGCGCCGGAGAGCCGCCGGCGTCCCCTGTGTGTGCTCCGCGATCAAACGGGCCAAGTAGCAGGTCGTGGGGTGCGGTGTTACGTGAGGAAGTCGCCGGTGCGATCGGTTTTGCCGGAGGAGCATCGCCGGGCGAAAGAACTATGCCCGGCCGTGCCGTCGGCTGCTCGCTCACGGGAGGAAAAGGAGGGGAGGGAGGAGGAAGAAGGGGGCCGACAGCGGGCCCGGCCTGTCAGCCCGAGAGAGGGGAGAGAGAGCCGGCGGCGGCAAGGCGGGCCGGCGGGTCCGTGCGCGCCAAGGCCAGGAAGGCCGGTGGGCCGCACAAAGAAGCCCACGCGTGTGACAAAAATGTTTTTCTTTTTCCTTTTTAATTTTCTAAGTGCAGTTTTCATCTTTTTGTGATAATTTTGTTTGGGTAAATAAAAATGCAACAAAAATATGTATGTGCTCCTTGTGATATGCTCTATCAATAAAAAATGCTAACTTTGTTTTTCAGTAACTGTTAGTTGCAATGAAAATTGCTCCTTTAAATTAATAAATACAACTTCCATGATTTTTAATAATTAAAATATAAGTCCAAAAATCATGAAATTTGTTTTGTGTGCTAATTAGATGATGATGATCTTAATTATGAAGTTTGATCCTGTTTTGACTAATTTTTGTATTATGCTTAATTAATACCTTAATTAATTAATGTTTAATTAATTAATTCTTTGATTAGTTAGGGTTTAGTTAATCTCCAATTAGTAAGTTAATTAGCGGCTTTCAACGACTGTGAAAATGGTCAATAAATTAGTAATCACCTCTAATCACCTTTAGGGTTGCTTGATTTTGGGATTGAGTGATGACCCTAGGTCATTAACCCTAATGACCTCCCAAGATTTCATGTTGATTGCGTATCGCTAGTCCGTCGTCGTCGACGCTAGTTATACCTTCTTAGTGCAAGGTTGCCGTGAAGGAAAGTTGTACTCAAGATCGATTAATAATCGTTGCATCGTTATCGCATGCTCTTTTGTTTACCGCATTGTAATCATGCATCTTTATCGTGTAGTCAGCCGGATCCGAGGAGGAAGTCGAGCCGCCTCCGGCTTTCCGAAGAGGTTGGATCTGATCTTGGTGATTGGGTAGTCGATCCTCACTTCATCGAGCCCCAAGGCAAGCCCCCGATGCATCCAAACCCGTCCCTTGTATTTCAAAAAGCTTTTATGATTTTATGTGATGATCTAATGCATTAGGTGTAGGAGTTGTGTGCTATCCTACTTTGATGCATTTACCGCACCTTGTTACTTTACTTTGTACACTGTTTTGATTTCGAAATGCTTAGTTGCGCTTTTAGCCTTGCTACTAGTGTAGGTTTTGATAAATTGTTTTCGAAAGGTGATAACAATAATCCCCGAAGGGAATTTATTTAAAAACCTCGATGTTGCTTGTTGTTTATCCTTGTTCGACGGGGTCAATGGTATACAACAAGAACATGATGATGAGTAACTCGAGACGCCGGTGGAGTGACTTGCATCGAGGGGCTATTGCCCCGATGTAGTGTCGCCCACTTGTGCCGGTTAAGGACCGTCCGTTGTTTGGCGCCGATCATGAGGTTATTGGATAGTACTAGTCGCATGCTAATGGCGGTAAGCTCCACTTGGACTATTCGCTACTAGAACGGACAAGAAGGCGTGTACCCATCCTACGATGCGCACCGCCCGGTGACCGAGCGGCCGTAGTGAGGTGGTGTACTGTACACCCGCTCTAGTATGGAGAAATCTAAGCGTTGAGTTGATGTATGTAAGATGTTCGGTCCTCGCATACATCGTGGTGGCTAGGAAGCCCCACCGGGTATATAAAGCGATTCGAATCGTCGTGTGCTCCACGATATGGGGAGCCGTGATCCGAGTCCCGGCATCGTAGTAATAATGAAAGTCCGAGTATGAGAGTTTTGAACCCGGCATATGTTTGGTAAGTGATTGTTAAAGTAAGGATTGGCTTAGTCTCTTTTCGCAAAAGGGTGTCTTTTGACTCTTGCTAAAGCCTCACCTTGATTCCTATTAGCCAAAGATCCCCGAGTCTTCTCCCCACTTTTTGGTCGGGTAAGTCTTATGGAGTACTTTTTTTGTACTCGGGGTTTGTTCAACCCATTGTTGGTGAACCGCATGGACAAGAGTGTTACGGCCCTTGTTGCATGACGGTTGTCGAAGAAGTAACCGATGAGGAGTGAATTGAGTGGCCTCTCAGGCGGGGCACTTTGGTTGTGTGATATGTAATAAAGTTATATAATGATGCTTCCGCCGGTTTGTAATAATAACACTCTGTTTGTATAAGTGTTACAAAATGTTTGTAAATTAAGTTATTGTAAGTCTTCCGCTACTCGTATTTTGTATGAAAACTGTTGTAATACTTGTGATGTATCTGTAAGTATCGATCCCGGAGTGATTGTGGTTTATCGGGGATCCACCCGACGGAACATTCTAGGTTATATGGTGTATAAGCATGGTTGATCGAGGTCTTAGGGACAAGGTCGGTGCTTGTGGGCCATATAATTTAGAAGGTTCTGCCACAATTTCCTTCAGGATGGCTTCCCTGACATGGATACCATTAGCATATCAGGTTGACTTGCTCTCTTGCTTTTTGGATAAGTTGAATTATCTCACCGGAATCACATAACTGCTTAGTGTACTGAACTTTCAGCACATTCTTCTACTATAATAAAGAAACCATAAATTCATTCTCTCCTTTTTTTTTAGAATTGAACCATAAATATATTCTCGAATTTAAAGTAGAGCGCAATTGAAATTAGAGTATTAGTTCAGTTTATTCAAAGTGCAGTGCATTATACGTAGTGCCTTTAAATAGAAATCAGATTATTAATTCATTGGGCAGAATCACATTAAATATATATGTAAATGCTCATAGTTTATTCACTCATAGTGATGTTCATTATAGTTAAAGTTGGTTGCCCAATTATGTTGTTTTCGAAAATTCAGTGACTATTGGATTGCGGCCTATTGATGTCTGAACATTCCCGAGTCAACACCACGTTTCACATTCACTAGGGCAGGTCTCTGCCCTATATTGTCACATCTGACAAAGAGCGGCAGTCGTATGCTTGCTTTTAAGTCACTTATTGCTGTGATGTACAAGGAAGGTCAACTGTTGGCTTGTGTGAATTTATATTCTTATACAATATCGTAGCAGTAATAGTTCCTCGATCGTTGTGTGACCTGAAAAATATTGGCCAGGATTTTCACTTCAGCTGGCACATACCTGAAAAATGTTTTTATTCTATGAGCTCTCACATTTGTGAGATACTTTGCTGACCTATGTACTCAAGAGTGAAACTAAATTCACATGTTTTCATATATTTGATAATGATTTGCTAACCCCTAAAACTGATATGGACCAACATATTTTTGGTAATGTCAGGTCATGACGAGGGAGCTTTGTTTCCTATTGCGCTTGCACCCACCATTGCGAAGTCCAGGCAGACGGCGCTGGAGTCATGGTACTCGCAGATACATCACTGTGACAGCACCCCTCCCCTGATGCAAAATTATTTTTCTTGATGTTTTTTAAATAACTAGACTCTTCTTTCATTTCAACAACTCTAAACTCTGGTATCCATTTATTGACTAAGCTAGAGAAGCTACAGTGTTGCAGCTTTCAGCTTTGTATTATCCAACACCTCACCATTCTTGTACACATGAAATTGTCATGTCTGAAAAGGAATGATAATTGTCGTGTCTGAAGATGAATGATAACTGTGTAACTTGGCCGTACAATTAGCTGGTCCTCAGAGAAAAACAGGAGTGGTTAACTGATGAGTGCTCACACTTGATGACATCGAGTTCATATATCATTATGTTCAGTCTTATAGAATTTGGATCCGTCAAGTCATTCAGGACTTTGCAAGTTTAGGTGATGTCCAGTCTTGTTCTCTGCCTGACAAATTCTGTTTTGCAACTTTAGTGTTTGAGGTCTTCGCCTAACATTGTTTCCTGTCCAACAGATTTAGTTTTCTTGAAGTATAAATAAAGATGGAGGACAAGAGGAGCCTTGCATCTGAAGAGAAACTGCATAATGTCGGCCGGAAGGCTTCAGTTCTAGCAGCTCTTGACTATTATATCAGCATGCATAGTGACATTTTTCTGGAAATCACTCAGACATATGTTATAGTAAAATTATATTTTCCCGTTGCAACGCACGGGTATTTACCTAGTGAAGCAATAAAAGAGAAGCAGCGAATATGTGAAGTGTACTCTAGGCCAACACCTAATTGCGTACACAAAATAGGGATCGCGTGCTCTTCTTAGGGAGGTGACCTTACATAATCTCTCTGTCCTTGAATACTGCAATTTACGTAGTTTTCTTAAATCAAAATTTTTAAACTTTAACCAAATTTGTCGAAAAAAATATTAAGATGTACCGTACTAAATTAGTACCATTAGATTTATCATATAATGTATTTTTATAAGATACTCATTTTATGTAATAGATATTAATGTTTTTTCTATAAAATTGGTTAAAGTTAAAAAAAGTTTGACTGACACGGATTTTAGGAGTTGCAGCTTTTAGGGATAGAGGTAGTAGTTGAGCAAGGAGAATAATCTCTTTATAGGGACCTATATATATTATAGCATATATAAAACACTATCATCTTAATAGTAAAATATAAATAAAAAATATGATAGTAAAGCAAGCCGGCAATTTTAAGGCCCCAATTTTAAGGCCTGTTTAGATCTCATGGTCTAAAGTTTTAGTATACCATTTTAGCTCTTATAAGGCTCACAAAAAAAATTAGTTCATTGGTACAAAAGTGAGCTATGATCTAAAGCTTAGCTTAATTTTCTAATTAAACTTCAGACCATGAAATCTATATAGAACCTTAGCCTTTAGCTATAGAAATGAAGGAAGGTAGCTATAGAAATGAAGAAAGGTGCCTAGATAGTAGACAAGTTACCAAACCCAAATTTAGCTATAATATGAGCCAAAAAATTGATCAAAGTAGCCACATATATGGGGATGAAAATGAGTTAAGGTGGTTGTTGAGTGTGGACGGAGAAGAAAGGGAATCGTATGACAGCAGAGCCATTAACATGCACACGTTACGTTACTTGATCTAAAGACCGCACGCGTATTAACACAGCATTAACTCGTGCGGTCACCGACTGACCGGCCGGCCGGACTACGGCGAGGCGGTGGCGGGCGCCTCGCTCGCCGGTTATGCACACGTACACATTTGGCAGTCACGATCACGACGAGGTCACCGGCGCCTTCTTCGCCCCATCACAGTCGCCGCGGGCGTCTCCCCCCCCCCTCGGCTGCCTCCGCGCCCGCCGACGCGTCCGCCTGCTCCTCGCCGCCCACCGGCGCCGGCGCCGGCGCCGGATCGCGGCCACCGTGTCGGTGAACGCGCGGAGGATGTCCTTGTGCACGGCGCGGTCGTTGAGGCGGAGGTAGCAGAAGAGAAGCTCCTCCATGAAGTCCCAGTCCACCGGCGCGCTCCCCGCCTCGCTTCCGGCGGCGGCGTCCACCATCTCCCGCATGGACCGCCGGAAGTCCTCGTACGGCGCCGCGGAGAGCGTCGCCATCGCGACGCCGGCGCCACGGACCACCACCGCCTTGGGCTCGTCCGCCTCGCTCCCGCCGTCGCCGGCGTAACAATACTCCTGCGCCGACGACAAGGACGAGGAGGAGCCGCCCTCGTCGTCGCCGGCGACAGCGGCAGCCGAGGCGAGGCCGACGCCGACCCGGAGGGACCTGAAGTTGACGGCGAGTGCGTGTGCGTCCCCGACCCGCCGCCGTCGTCGTCGCCGTGCTTGTGGCGGTGACAACGACGGCCCGAGGCGAAGGAGTGGGTCCGGGGATGCATGCAGCCGGAGAGGAACGAAGTGGCGGTGGAGGAGGACGAGGACCGCGGCGTCTGGCCGTTGGCGTTGGCGGTGGCGGTGGCGTGGCCCCGGCGGCCGTGGAGCTTGCCGAGCGCTCTGGACAGGTGGAGGAGTGACCTCTGGAGCCTCGTCGTCGCATTCTTCTTGCATCCCGCAGCCTTGGTGCTCTTGTTCTCCTCCTCCTCCTCCTCCATGTCTGATCGAGTTCTTTGGACTCGACTCGATCTGTTCGATCTGTGGACCTTGAGCTGCGTTTGTAGTGTGGGCTCTAGAGAAAGGATGAGAGGGAGAGCAGGTGCTTTCTCTCACATTTATGAGTTATTACATTTATTTACATACATTTATGGTGCGCTGCTAAGGCCGGGGAGGGTTCCAACTTTAGTAGGTTGACCTTTACTTGATTGATTCTCATTCTTTAGGGTCACCTACTGAGATTGATTTGTATGCTGAACTTTTGCTCTGGAGTACTTTGCTCCTTTTTTTTGGAAACAAGATGATTGGCGCGCATACTCTGCCGCATGTATAACATTGGCGCCATCAGCAACACCCACAAGGATTAAAGATTTATAGTACATATACTTTTGTCATAATAAATTGATAATAAGCAAATATAATCGTGAGTTCAAGGTGAAGAAAGCTAGGGCAATTTATATATAGGCAGCTTCGTTCCCCAGCGAGCTAGCCTCGTCTGGCATGGCTGAGGCAAACCAAACCTTGCCGGTTCAGACAAGCTGATTTGGCTAGGTCATCTCACTACTGGAATCTAACTCTTTGCTGAGTATCAAGTGGTTTGCCGAGTGTTTTTTTGACCCTCGGCAAAGAAGCTCTTTAGTGAGTGCCAAATAAAAAACACCCGGAAAAAAACACTTGGCAAAGACCACCTTTGCCGAAAGTGTTAAAAATAGCACTCGGTAAAGAGTTTCTTTCTGAGTGTTTTCTTTTTGACACTCGGTAAAGACAAATTTTAAAAGCAATAAATTAATTTAAATGAAAAATTTTCAACTACAAAATTGTATAACTCATCAAGATGTACAATTTTTTTTTACCATTTCTTCATATGACAAAGTGAAAGTAAATTTGTTCATAAATCTTACAAATCACTACAAGAGAAATATATTTGTGAACAATGTTAGAACCACCATGTCGGATGCACAAATGACCAAACAACCAAAATAAATTTTATAGATCTCAAAAAAGTTATGAAACTTTGTAATTGACAACTTTTTAATCTAAAATCATCTTGTCATGCAAAATTGCATGTGAATTTTTGAAAATTTAAAATTTGAATTTTCAAAAGATCTCGGATTAGAAAAAACCAAAATAAACTTTGTAGATCTAGAAAAGTTATGAAACTTTGTATTTGACAACTTTTAGATTTGAAATCACCTTGTCGTGCAAAACTACGCTTGAATTTCTCAAATTTGAAATTTAAAATTTTTAAACGAACTCGGATGGAGAAACTTCCTAAAGAAAAGTGTAGATCTCGAAAAGTTATGAAACTTTATAGTTGAAAATTTTAATTTGAATTCATTTAGAGTCTTAAACAAGCAATTTACACTTGGTTTAGTATAATATGTGCGGAATCGAATTATATCTAAACAAATGTGATAGTGTAATGTAGTGGTTAGTGGAGATACCACGCGAGGGAGAGGTCACGGGTTGCGCTGGCCGGTGGGGGGCCTCCCCTAATTAGTTTATTTTTCTAATTTTTATGTTTTTTTTTCTGTTCGAACTTTACCGAGTGCTCAACAAAAAGCACTCAGCAAAGACGACTTTGCCGACCATTTTTTTTCCCGAGTGATCTTTATCGAGTGTGGCATTCGATAAAGCCTTTACCGAGTATAAAATGGGAAGCCGAATCTGGTAAAGCCTTATAACAAGAAAAAACTTCCCAACACACATACTATGTAAGCTAGCTAAGAATCCCATGTCTTGCTCGTTAAAACTAACACGAGGTATACACTGTGTTTGGCAATGATTTGAAATACTTCCTCCATTCATTTATCTCCTTCATCTAAGTAAAAACTATTTATTTAAAAATCTCTTTCATATTAGCTTGAGACTAGCCAACATGTATTACCCTTTTGTTGCTTATTGGCTGCCACTTGCCAAAGATTTATTGACTATTTGTTACCCATTGGTTATTCCTTGCTTGATTAAATGCAAAGTGAGTGCTTTTGCTCTGTTCCTTGGTCACTGTGTCAAAGGCTAATATGAAGGAGATAAATGAATAGAGGGAGTACCTTCTTAGTTTATTTCCTCTGTTCAAAACTAGCATGCAATAAGAAAAACTATTTTTAACCGTCGAAGTATAAACGAATTGTTACGGTGTTACCTTTTCCTGTTAGCATAAGCATTTAGGTTGAATACTAATTGATGTGTACAAACTAAATATGCTATGGGGTCGAGTTTAAATCCTGATAGGTGAAGTTAAATATAATAATTGTAGTTGAAATGTTGAATCATATTTCCATATATAAGAGCATCTTCAAGAGGCTAGCCAAATTTACTAATTTAGTTATTCTCTAAAATAGATTTGACAAAAAAAAGTTGGATACTCCAACAGATACCAAATTATGGCTAGCGAGGTAGCTATCCAAAAGTAGAGAGCGGATAAGGTGGGACGAAGAACTACTAAATTTGGAGGGTCGTTTACACAATTTGGAGACGTTTTGTTTCCCCTAATATCCAAATTTACCTTAAAAAACGATTTTGCTAATCTCTTAGAGTTGTTCTAAGGCTTGAGCTGGGGAACATGGATTGTGCACCTTTCTCTATTTGTTTAAGATTTTGGGTTGAACACTTGGGCTAGTGGATGAATACAACTTTATCATTGGAAAACCATTACAAATGCATACCTAGTGGTGGACATACACGGCTAGTTAGATTTCTTGTGGCGGAACTTGCTTGCCTAGGTTTGTCCTTGATTCAGTGCTCACATTTTACTTAGGCGTAGTATATGATGACTTTATGAATATCAAGAATTGTTGGATCATGCTCTTGCTGGTATTAATGGGGATGTGTAGACATGCATGTATGAGTACTGGTGCTCCAGCATGTTTTGAAGGAAAAAAAGAACACCAAATCCTACATATTTTTTTCAGACCATATATGTGGTTACGCATAGCTGCGTATAAAGAATGATGAATGCATATATTCCTACGAGACATCCAAATCCACATGGGCGAACCGTAGTGATGAAATATAGCAGTTGCTTGGCATGGATGTTGATTGTTGATGGAGAGTACAACACGCATACCGTAGTAATAGTGGGGCCCAATCAATCACAGCACGAATGCCTCCACGTGACGGCTTGCGCACGGCCATTTCGAAACGCCGGACAGACTCATCTCGATTTTGGACTGACTCATCTCGATTTTCTCTCTCCCTAACGAGAAAAGTTTCTAGGTCGATTAAGGGTTTTTGTTTCACGATTTATAGGGTGCTATGTGACATTTCTGCAAAATCATGTGAAATTTCTGCATTCAGAGAGGCCTTTCGCCCAAGCATCAGATCATCTTTATAGCCGAACAGATAATCTCATCTATGAAATTTTCAGTTTTTTGCCACCAGGAAGCAAAGCAAAGAACTCCACAAGTTCATTACTCCCGTAGCACATGAATGGCTTAATAGCCTTGTTATAGGCAGGGAGTTCCACAAGATTAACAGCTCAAGGCACACCACAAGGCCTGTGTTCACATGTTTACAGTATGCCACAAGGCTGACAACACGAAACTCTGGCTCCGATTTATAGCGGCACAAGATTGGCAAAACAATCAATCGAAAGGTCAGCAGAATGAGACCTCTGCTGGAGCTGGAACCTGGAGGGAGTGAAGCTTGGAAATCTCATCTCATGGATCTAAAGCTCAGATGCAGCACAACACAGGAATCAAAAGGAGGATTCATACACAGCCTACAAGATCAACTAGCCCGCCACATATATCATACACACATATATCAACATATCATCGCCAGGAATACAGATTGGGTACTACCTGCTCATCATCAGGCGTCCTTTCCATGGTGATACCTGCTCTTGTGGCCGACCAAGAGCGGCCGGGAGAGCACAGGGAGCCCCCATGGCGACATGAAGACGACGGTCGGGCAGATGTCGGCCTCCGTGCTGGTGGCACTGGCGTGACGGATCTTTGCAGAGAGCTCGGCAACCTTCTTTGGTATCAGAACCGAGGTGATCTTGCTCCACTGCAGCCTCTTGACACCGAACAAACAGGGGGAAGCCGTCTTACCATTCAGCACTGGCAGCCATCGCCATGGGGACCTGGGACTGGGAGCGGCGGCCCCATCGTCCCAGCACTCCAGCCTCTGGTACTGGAGAAACCTGGCCGTCCGGCTGCTGCCACTGCCACCGACGCCGGTGTCCTGGAAGAAGGCCATCATGGTAGCACACCGCAAAAGCTGCAAGGCAGGAGATATAGACGCTACAAGGAGGGTACATACAGATCACGGAGGACTGGAACAGTAGGCCACATGGAACGACCCCCACAAGGCTGTGTGCCATGTTGAAGGATTAGCAGCATTGAAACGTGGAGATAGGGACAAAGCTTGCCCTAATGTTTGATTCCTTGCATCACATGGGGCTATGACCACCCTTTCACATCCATGTCCCTACTGCACTCACACCTCTCACTGTCTTGTGCTGCTGGGGTGCATCTCGAGTGTTTACTGGAAAACATTCCTCTTGGTGCCATGAGTTCCATGGCCCCATGCCAGCATAGTGTATCATTTCAGGTAGAAAGCTAGAAGCTGAAGCATCCAGGGTAGAATTTTGTCCTTGCGCCCTTTTTTTTTTGACTTGTCAGGTGTAACTCAATCAGATGTGTCTGCCATTGGAACTATCAAGAATCTTCGCAATGATGCTCAGTGGAAAGTGACGCTTTTAATCTACAAAGAAGATACTATTGTTCGAGGGTAATTTGAGAGCAAGTGTGAGAATATCATGGAGAATTCATCATTTCAGAAGAAAGGCTACACAAGTTTAACAAACAAAAACCAGATGTAAAGCAATTTTTTTGGAGCAAAGCAGTGCTCCAAAAGAAAAAGATCAGCTTTTTGAAACAGTCACAGGTATTAACAGAATCAGGAACTCCTATAAGACATCCTTCTCAACCAATATGGAGTCCAGTACATATTTTCAGTTCCCTGACAATCACAAGAGCAGTGCTAATCTATTTGAATGAGAATTTCCAAACCTCCCTAACATTGGATGATCCATCAGCAACATCATTGAGCCGCTCAGTTTGCATGGCGCCTGAGAACAACCAAAAGTTAGTAAAAGCAACACTTGAATCCCACATAGTGTGCAAAAGTAAAACATAATCCACATGACACATCCAGAGAAACTGTTTGTGCTCTATAGTATCCTCACATCAACAAATAAGATAGTATCAACTATTGTTTATGGCATGTAGAATATCATATTAAGAATGGATTAATCCACATTCTAGCTACTTGACGTATGTCACCAACATCCGGTGACAGGATCAGCGGCTGCTGTGGGCGTGGGCGACAACGGGCTGCAGCTGTGGGAGTGTAATTTGTTCGTGCTCTGGCCACTCTGTTGAGATTAGGTCTGTTGAGGTCGAGGAGAAAGCTTGGACAGCAAAACCTGCGAACATCGCTTCCTCTTTGGAGCTGCCTTCCTGGCCTTCGCACTCAGTAGTTACGAGGGTGTTTGGGTTGGCATCGTTCCCTTCCTAAAGACGTCATCAAGCATTTCCAGCACCTTGGTTCAGCTTCGTCGGGTTGGTTTTTATCAAGGTTTTCTTTTTCTCCATGGTGTTGTTCCTATACAGTTGTCTTTGAGTTGTTGCTTGGGCGTCGTGCTTAGTGATGAGTTCATGAGCGAGTTGTGGTGCCTGACATTGTTGTTTGTTCTTCTAATCGAAGATGTTCAAGGATGTGGTTGTGTACCCCCTAGTTGTGCAGTCTGTGGACCCAAGTTGTGCGGCTTTAACCCCTAATTGTAGTCTATAGGCCCAGTTTCCCTTATAAAGTAGGTCAATTTTCTTCTAACAATCTTTTCAGGAAAAAAGAACATTTTAGCAATATGGTAGTAAAAAAATACCGTCCCACTTTGAAAATACTTAACAAATCAAACTGATTAATAGTATTATTTCGATGTCAGCAATCTAAATACGTACATAGTAGCAGGCAAATATTATTTCCCAAACATGTTATTTCACAAGTTTGCAAAACGAACATTTGATCCTACTGGAAGAAAGGTATGGCAGTATGGGGTGCATGAACAAAAATCATGTTGATTAACAGCTTGAATCAGAAAAAACAGACAACTTACCGTCTTTTTTCAACCAAGCGCAGAAACTGCCTTGTGCCACCACCTACTCCAAAGTAATGCTTCTTCCCTGCCATGTAAACCACACCCCCCCAGGGTAGCGCAAGCACTGCAAAAGACTTTCAGTGTGTAAGAAAGACTATATTAAGCAAATTTTAATGTTTGCGGAAGTATATTCAGCAAAATGAAAATTTTGAATGTTGACCTTCTTGATAAGCCTGTAGAGATTTGGAAGAGAAGATAGCGCGTAGACAGTCTCAGCCATCAGGATGATATCGTAACCATTACACATTTTACCTTCTGTATCACATTTGGCTGTTTTGTCTTGCTCAGCATCCCCACAAAGTAGTAGCTTATCCATTTCACTCCAATCACCAGCAAAGAAACCAACAATCCGAGATGTACATGTTCCTTCAGGTGAGTCCTTAAAAAGATTGACTTTTACATTTGGTATAGTCAAGCACCTAAGCACCTCGGCATTGAAATCTTGGAAATGAATCAGGTCAGCACCCTGACAGTTCGAGTTTTTCAAAAATCAATATACACGAGGAATTATTTGAAAATGCCAGAAAGGAAAGGATCAAGGGCAATACCTTGAGACCTGCAAAAATGCCAGGGAGGCCATGTCCACATCCAAGCTAAAAAAAATCAAAATAAAGTAGCCAATATAAGTTGTTGCTTATACATTGGTTTCCTACTTTACAACAGTTTCATTGAATAATTCTATTGAAAAAATCGGTCACTTGGACATTCTAGAGCAGATTTATCGTTGCAGATACATTTGTTGACAAGTATATATACACTGCAGGATACAAGCTTGTATGTGAGCCCGCGAATGCAGAAACCCGCATAAAAATGGCACATTTGCAGGATCGCAGACAAAGCCGCTTGCATCCCTTTTATTACAGAAAAGAGGAAAGGTTGCACCAAAAGTAACAAGGCTTGGTGATTTCAATAGAAAAAGAATTTAATTAACAAACAGAGGTTCACATGATACATGCATAACCATGAACCTGAGAGCAAGCATCGCACCTCTAATACGTGTTTGCCTTCTAGACGTAATTTATCTTCTTTGATATCAGAATTCTGGGCCTTCACCAAGTCTAGTGAACCTTCCCACAGCTTCAACCCACCTGGCGCCCATGGTTATGCTCAAGTTCACAGAGCCAAATAAATACAAATATGATGTAAAGAATAAATTGTATTTAGTCCTCACCTTCATATTTTCCTGGCACCAAATCAGAGTCTTTGACACCAAACACATCAGATGTACTCACTCTCCCCTAATAATATTGAGAAAGAAAATTGTCTTAGTTTAACATCATCACAAGGAGACATCAATGGCCAGCAGTATACACAGGCATGGGCCCAAAGCCTCCTTCAGATGCAACAGAAATGAAATTCACAACATTAAAAGTGTCTAAAACTATCGGATAAGCAACTACAATCATCTTCCACCCAAATTGCTTCCACCTCTGGTTCCTGTGTTTCCCTCGCAATACATGAGCCCAAACAATGACACCTCTGGTTGTATACTGGATTTTCCTTTGGCTCCCAGACTCACATAATAGACTGAGAACCACCCGTGGGTAAAACCTTGCCAAACATCAGTAATCAACTTAAAAACAGAGTTTGCTGGCTAATGTGTCTATGTGCAATGCCACCTACTTCCCTGACTTGCCAAGAACAGAAGCCAAAGAGTTGGTGAGGCAACTATTTCAAGGCTAAAAAGAAAACTTTTTTTTTTTTTATTTGATTTAGAAAAGATGGGTGTTTGACATCTTCAGTTTTTCCAGCAGGATCAATTTGTCCTTTATTGTGAAGTCTCTATTGAGTATTGAGCACTGGGTACTGCCTACATGTTCCAGTGCTCCATAATGGCAAAAGACCTACTATTTCACAATTTTCCAAAAAAAGTATTGATAATGATGGCAACTTAAAACAACAGTTAACCAATGGGAAGTTGGGAACTCCAAATGCCAATTTTGCATAAGCATGACTTGGTGCCCAAACGACACAGTGATGCTCAATTGGCATGCTAAAGCACTTGTATATATAGAAGCAAATCTTTCCAGTGCCAGATACTTGCATCATTCTCAGCAGCGTATGGTAAGAAAAGATTGATAAAGCGATTGAAGATACTGTTGCCGCTTCTCAGATGTGCTAAATAACTAGCGCGCTAAATGAAGTTTTTGCAGCAAGGCAACATTGCCAAATGCAATCATATCTTGAGGTGCAATCGTGCAATTAACAATTAATCTGGGCATCAATTCAACATGATTTTTTTGTATGATGTGACTTCCATTGGGTAGTACAACCTTGAAACATGAAACTCAAAACTTTGAAATAACAAATAAAAGAGATAAACTATATAATAATAGTGGTATTTGTCTTCTTTGTTGTTCCCCTATTGATTTGTGAGATAGTAATTTTTTTAATCTTGTACATATATGTGAAATTTGAACTTGGTATCTCCGGCAGAGACAGTGCCGGCCCTAGAAATTTGAGGCCCTGAAACCATATATAAAATCTTATAATATATATAGACACTAATTATCATGCATTCATATTTGATAGTTATCAAAAAAACAATGTACATTAAAATAGCAGTATATGTATACTTCTAGAACTAATATGATTACCTTAACAAAGAATAAAACTACATGGTATGGGGTCCTATATACCTGGGCTTAGGCCCCCATCCCTCCTAGGCCCTAGGGCATCGCACAACCTGCCCGCCCCCTAGGGCCGGCACTGCAGCAGAGAAAATAAGTAAATGCATACAGAATTTTCCATTTATTTATTATCACCTCTCCCTTGGCAGTACTGCACGGTTCTTATATACAGTATACAGTGAGAGAAGCATTTCCACAAACACAAAGCAAGCGAGCGAGCGAGCGCATTGGCTACCGCACCTTGTAGATCGTCAAGGAGTCATCGACTACGACCGGCTCCAACCTAGCTGCCGCAACGGGCGATTCCTGCAAGATCGTTAGGCAAAATCCAATCTTCAACGCTATCACCCAAAGCGGGAACACCGAAATAAGCAGAAAAGAGGTGGAGAAGAGGTACCTCACAGAGCTGGACCTCGACGGCCGGCGGCGGGGGAGGCGGAGGAGTGCCAGAGTCGAAGCCGAAGCCGAAGCCGGAGCCGAAGGAAGCACCGCCGGTGTTGGAGAAGGAGAAGAGAGGGGAGGCGAAAGTGGAGCCGGTGGTGCCAGTGTTCTTGGCGGCTTCCGTCTCGTCCATTGTAACAGATGGGGGCAGCTGCCTCCGCGGAGGATGTCCAAGGAGCAGGTGGAGGTGGACTCAGACGGATGGAAGCGTGGGATGAAAGAGGGGAGGCGAAGCAGGGGAGAACCTTGAAGACGGCGGGGAGGATGCCGAAGACGACGGCGTGGCCGGCTCACGGCGTCGCCGGTCAGTTGGATTGGGCCGTTGGGCCGAAAGGACTAGGCTTCGTAAGCCACAGATGTCAGGGCATTTCCTCAAAAAAAAAAAAAAACATAATCTCCAACTGGAGTATATTACATTTTTCATATTAAGGATAAGATAATCAATATTTTCTTTGGGAACGATAATCAATATATTGAAGATAGAGGGTTTTCCTTGTATGCCATTAAAAAAGTTGGTAATTTCACCAAAGGACCTCAAAAGTTCAATCTATCAGCAGCGTACAAGTTCGATAAATTTTTCTCTTCCAGGCCATTCCGTCCACTCCTCTACTTAATCCCTGTCAAACTACACCTAAAAAAGTCCTAAATGCCCCTAAGTCAATGGCGGCCCGGGTTCCGCCATCTCCTTCTTTCTAGCGCTGCGCCGCGCGCCGTTTCTGCTCGCGCGTCGCGAACGCGCCAGCGCCGGCGCCCATGCCTTGGCGCCGCTCCGCCCAGCGCCGGCGCCGCTAACGTTCAACGCATCTGCATTAGCCGCCCCGCGCCTTGTATGTGCGTAGCCGCCCGGCACTGTGGCGGCATCGCTTTGCTGCGCGCTCGCGCCGGCCGCCTTGCTGCGCCTCACCGGCTGCGCGCCGCCCCTGCTCGCCACCACCTCGCGCCCGGCCGCGCGCTTTCAGCGCCCCGCAGCGCGCGCGCTTTCGCCGCCTGTGCGCGCCGCGCGCCACGCCTGCTTCGCCGCGCACCATGGCGAAGCTGGCGCGCCTTCGCAGCGGCCGCCTCGCAGCAGCGCCGGTCGCTCACGCGCGCCGTCTTTGGCACCCTTCCGCCACTATGCACTGCCTCGCGTTGCCACGATCTTGTACCTCCATCCTCTTTCTTCTTCCTGCTCCTCTCCCTCTCTTCCCCTCCCTT